>SJYC01027316.1:0-27240 GCA_006408675.1 Madoqua kirkii | reverse complement strand
GAGTGCGGACGTAGGAGGTGGGTAGAATCAAATTTCCAGGATTGCTGCCTCCTGCCCGGGGCTTGGTTCAGTTCAGTCACTCAGTCGGGTCCGACTCTGCGACCCAAAGGACTGCAGCACGCCAGGCTTCCCTGTCCATCACCGACTCCCGGAGTTTACGCAAACTCAACGTCCACTGAGTCGGCGATGCCCTCCATCCATCTCATCCTCTGTCGTCTCCTTCTTCTCCCGCCTTCAATCTTTCCCAGGGGCTTGGTAGATGCCAACAAAGTTAACAAAAGTAGATCGTGGAGCTTCTCACGTGGATGATTCATGATGATTCTGACACTCGGCTGCGACGCTGTCTCCTGATCTGCCCACATCCTCTCCATCCTTCAAATGATGGTTCACATTCAGACTGAGGTAGTAATAGTAATTAGCTTGTTGAGGGGGCCAAAAGTGCTCAGAGTTTTTCTGAGGGACTTAGAGAAGTTAATAACTTGCCACAGGCTGCTTAAGTAGTGGGGAAGCTGCAATTTCATCCAGGTCATTTGACTTATGAGCCCCAGAGTTTAGCCGCCTGGCAGATTGCTTTCCTTTTCGGTGTTCCCTGATCCGTTTTTCTCTTCCACCTCCCTAAGAGTGGCTTTCCACTTGGCTCAGTGGTAAAGTGGCAGCCTGAGTGGTAGCGTGGCATACTCTCCACCTGCCAATGCAGGAGATCTGGCTTTGATCCCGGGGTGGGGAAGATCCCCTGCAGGAGGAAATGGCAACCCACTCCAGTGTTCTTGCCTGGAAAATCCCAGGGACAGAGGAGCCTGGCGGGCTATGGTCCATGGGGTTGCAAAGAGTCAGACATGACTAGCAACTAAACAAAACAATGACAGCTAAGCTTGTCATCAAGTATTACCTTATATTGTTGTTGTTTTTCATCTATGTATCTTCTCCCTGAGATTGCTGTAGGCTTCTTGAGGATGGGATGGTGTCTTAAATTTTTTCCATCTCCCCCTTGGCACCCACCTAAGAGCTGTTGTACTGCCTTGCACACGTACTTATGAAACGCACAGTGAGTTTTAAGTGGTCTCCAATTTATTGGTATATTGATCCTGGAAAATTCTTTTGGAACCCAGACTGCATTTTCTCAGTGAAAGTCTATCATAAATGGTTTCTAAGGCAGCTACACTGCTTCTGTCCTTTGTTTCTATTAGGACCATCTACAGTAAGTCCTCTACATTCGAACCTTCAAGTTGTGAACTTTCAAAGATCTCCAAGTGTGTTCCACCAGTGTCAGGTGTAAGTGAAATTGCGGCTTGCCCTCTGTCTCCCATTGCTGATGATCCTTCAGCTCTACCTCTTCTCCCACCTCCATTCAGTAACTCTTCTTGTTCATTCACTCAATGCCAGCGCATGTATGCTGACTGTTCTGATGTACTACTGTACTTTTCAAGGCACTGTACTGTAAGATTTAAAATGTTTCATATTTTGTCTTTGTTTTTTTGTGTATTATTTTTGTGACAGGTATTATAAACCTATTATACTACAGTACTATATAACCAATTGTGTTAGTTGGGTCCCTAGGCTAACTTGGTTGAACTTACAAGTTGGACTTACAAACACACTCTCAGAATGGAACATGTTTGTATGTAGGGAACTTACTGTATTTCAAAGCCTCCTAGCAAATCTAGTAGCCCCCAAAGACCTGGCTGGACTCCAACACTATGGCTGAATGTGAAATGAGTAAACGAGACCTAAGGACCCTGCCTCACTGTCTGCTTCAGTTGCCAACAAACCCCTTGGCCAAGAGAGAAAAGTGGACAGCTTGATCACCTCCCAAGGGAGCGTATCTGCCGTCAGAAAGTCACCCCAATCTCGGTCACAGGCAGAGCCTAGTGGCAGTCTGAGTACCGTAAGTAGCTCCCCATCTTCAGAGGGCGCCTCCCTGGCTCTCAGTGTCCTCATTTATGGAGTAGGACCTCTGGGCTAGGTACTTTCCAAGGTAGGACTGGCCTTAGCTTGAGTCATTTTTGTGGGTGAGTCAGTAGCTAAGCAGGTGATTGCAGAAAGTATGATACATTCTTAAAATGTTTTCATTGGTACATTTTAACATAAAATAGAATTTTTTTTAAAAAAGAGGAAGAAATCCCAAATTCTGTGCAATTGGGAGCAACTAGGGACTCATTAGAAATGATCACTGAAAAATGAGTGGCTATGTGTTTCTTGAACCCTGGCATTGTTAGAGCAAAAGTGGTAGGATCTCTGGGAGGATATAGCTGTGGTTTTCAAATGGCCAAAGCAAGGGGACTGCTGTATCTGTCCGTGTCTTATACAGGTGCTGAATGTATAAAACATACACACAACATATGCAAAGGGTATTTTATCAATTTAAAGCCCCAAATTAGTATGTAATCAGGCATTGAGACCAGTGAGGCTCTCTTGATGAGCCCAAATCTGTCCAGTGGGGCTCACTGTCACCTTAAATCAGCCTCAGGATTTCAGTTTACTTTCGTATGGATGTTTTGGTTGTACGTGTGTGTTAGTCGCTCAGTCGTGTCTGACTCTTTTGCTATCCCATGGACTGTAGCTCACCAGACTCCTCCTCTCTGTGGGATCCTCCAGGCAAGTATACTGGAGGTTCTCATTTCCTTCTCCCGGGGACCTTCTCAACCCAGAGTCAAACCCAGGTCTTTCACATTGCATGCAGATTTTTCACTGTTTGAGCCCCCAGGGAAGCCATTCAGTTGTGCAGTACCAAGAAAATGCTGATTGACATGGCTAGTCAGTAATTTGTTACTGGTACAGTTTAACGTCCATCTTTTGAAAGGCCAGTGCATGCCTACAAGCTCATTTATTAGTTTCACATTTATAAGAAGTTCCAGTATACTTAAAAATGGCAGAAGAAACTGAACCCTGCAGTCTGTACTCATACAAGGTAACACAGAGCTAATAAATTAGCTCATTATTAATCTCCTTTGTGATAAAAATTTGGATATAAACATCTAGATGTGTAGCTTTGTATTACAGCTTAAAATGTACTAAAAACCAAAATAAAAGTTAACATTGCCAATTGTTTAGTCATATCCAACTCTTTTTGACCCCATGGACTGTAGCCCACCAGGCTCCTCTGTTCACAGGATTTCCTAGGCAACAATAATTGAGTGGGTTGTCATTTCCTCCTCCAGGGGATCTTCCCGACCCAGGGATCAAACCTGCATCTCCTGGATTGCAGGCAGATTTTTTTTTACTGCTAACTTAATTCTTAACAGCTAACTTCTCTTCATTCCTCCACTTCCTCCAGCAAGGCTTCCATGATCTTCTAGTCGGGTCGGCTGTCCCTCCCCTGTGACCCCCTCTGGAAGCATTAACCTCCTTACAGGCTGAATGCACCTGAATGAACCTACTATTGTCCATCTCTCTTACTAGAGTGTCAGGTCCTTGAGGGCTGGAAGCTGTGCCTGGAAAGTAGCTCTGACCCCTAATAGCACCGTGCTTAGCGTGTGAAGCTCTAATAGACTATTACTTGATGAACGGACAGGGAATGGTCTGAATCTGTGGGTTATGTGTGGCTGGAAATCCACCCTCAGTGGTAGATTTTCTGCATTAAAAATCTGTTCTTTGGGACTTCCCTAGTGGTCTGGTGACTAAGAATCCACCTGCCGATGCAGGAGATGAGAGTTTGTTCCCAGGTCTGGGAACTGAGACCCCACATGCCAAGGGGCAGCTTAAGCCCGGTGCTGCAATTACTGAACCCTTACCCTGGAGCCCGTGGTCCACAGCAATAGAAGTGTACACCGCAACTAGAGAAAGCCCATGCGCAGAAACAGAGACCCAGGCCAGCTAAATAAATTTTAAAAACTTTTAAAATCTGTTCTTTGTACAGCATTTATCTCTCATCCCCTGTCCCTGGAAGCAGGTCTCGGGGCTCTGTTCACTTCTTTCCCGGAGCCAGGCCTGGACTCTTCTTGTTCACATTGAACAAAAAGTTGTTGGTTGGCTTTTGCCACCTGCTGCAGAGGATCTGCTCTGGGTTCTCCCAAAAAATCAACTCTGAGTTTCCCACAGCACAGATTTGCTCCCCTGGTTCTACTTTCCCGGAATGCTTCTGGGCTGCCCCATCTTCTTCCTCTTCACCAGGTTCGATGTGTCCAGAAAGACTGCTCAGCGTAACTCCCACAAGACGGAAGCAGGAAGACCAGGAAGAACGCAGTCACACAACATATTCAAATGGCATCCTGCAAATTTATTGTATTTGCACATGCATACTAAGTCGCCTCAGTCTGACTCGTTGCGACCCTATGGACCATAGCCCGCCAGGCTCCGCTGTCCAGGGGAGAAGCCCCCTGGCTTCTCCAGGCAAGAATACTGGAGTGGGCTATCATGCCCTCCTCCAGGAGATCTTCCCGACCCAGGGATCAAACTCGCCTCTCATGTCTTCTGCATTGGCAGATGGGCTCATTGGCGCCACTTGGCAAGCCCCAAGTTTATGGTATAAGCCCCAATTATTCTAAAGCAAAAGTAAAAAGGCAAATTTATGTTGCACAATAACTTCGTAATGCACTTGCAACTGTCTGGAAATGATATGAAGCTTGCTACTGCAGATGTTTGGTTGGCAAAAAAGTTCATTTGCGTTTCCCATAACTACTTCTGGAAAAATCCAAACAGACTTTTTGGCCAACCCAACATTATCTGAAACATATCCCAAGTTACAAACCCTTGGGAATTCCCTAGGGGACCAGTAGTTAGGACTTGGCACTTTCACTTCAGGGTCAGGGGAGGGGGGCAGGTTTGATCCCTGCTTGGGAAACTAAGATCCCATGAGCCTCGAGGCACAGCCAAAAAAATTCAAAAAAATAAAAAGGAGAACTCCTGAGCTCAAGGAGGTTCTTATCATTGGGAAATGGAGAAGAACTTTAGCAAGCCATCACTGTCAGCATCCTGTGAGTCACCAGACAGGGGCTGTCCCAAGAGCGCATCCTCTGCAGTGGGCACGGAGCCACATATTTAAGGCCTCAGGAAAGACAAAGTCAACTGGTAAAGGAAGACACACAAGAATTTTCCTTGCCTTCAATAACATAGTTTCTGACTGTAAACATTTCACTGGAATGTATCCTTTTTGCTAATTATAGAAGTGCTTATCACATGGAGTTGGAGTTGGCTTCCAGGCATGGCCCTAAACCCCCTAGAACAGAGGCCGTGCCTTACTTATCTTCTGTCCAGCCCTCAAGCTGTGCCTGATGCCCTTTCGATATATATTTATTTATTTATTTATTTTTGACTACTCTGGGTCTGTGTTGCTGCTCGAAGGCTTTCTCTAGTTGTGAACGGGGGCTTCGCTCTAGTTGTAGGGCATGGGTTTCTCACCGCAGTGGCTTCTCGTGTTGTGGAGCACAGGCTTTAGACCACGTGGGCTTCAGAAGTTGTGGCCTCGGACTCAGTAGTTGTGACTTGGGGAACCTAGAACCCAGGCTCAGTAGCTGTGGTGCACAGGCTTCAATGCCCCGAGGCATGTGGGATCGTCCTGGACCAGGGATTGAATCTGTGTCTCCAGCATTGGCAGGTGGATTCTTAACCACTGGGCCACCAGGGAAGTCCTGATATTTCTTGAAGCAAGTAGGTGAGTTAATTAGTGAGCTATTTTATTTGTAAATGGAGTGTGTTGGTGTAGGATTAAACGTTAGGGAGGATGGGGCATCTCTCTATGCCCTGTGCCAGAAAATCACTAACTTGAATTCTTTGGGCCATTGGAAGGGGTCCTAGAGCTAGAAAGCCCACCTCACTGGTGGCTCAGAGGTTAAAGCATCTGCCTGCAATGCAGGAGACCTGGGTTCGATCCTTGGGTCGGGAAGATCCCCTGGAGAAGGAAATGGCAACGCACTCCAGTATTCTGGCCTGGAGAATCCCATGGATGGAGGAGCCTGGTGGACTACAGTCCACGGGGTTGCAAAGAGTCGGGTATGACTGAGCAACTTCACTCAGAGCTAGAAAATTTAGGAATGTGATAGGAACCCACAAGAGGGAAAACAAAGAGGCATAGCCACAATCAATTTATGGATTGATGGCGTCTTAAGGCAGCATGTCTCACATTTTAAGGTGTTTAAGAATCACTTGGGATCCTGTTAGAAATGCAGGCTCAGGTCCCACCTGAGTAGATCTGAACTCACCGGATTGCAGTCTGCATGTTAACAGGATCCCCAAGTGATGCTTCTGCCGCCAGCCTGCTGACCAGACTCTGAGTAGCAAGATAGGAAGTAGGAAGCATAATGACCATGTAATCAAACACAAGCAGCTCTTTACAGATGGGGAAACTGAGGCCCAGGAGGAGCGGCTGACTTTCACTGAGTCAGAATGAGGCACTGGTAGAGCAGAAACCTGAACTTCTGATTTGGGTAGTGAATCGTTTCCACTAGTCAGCATGAATATTCACTCATAAAACAATGTGTGTGTGGTTGGGGGGAGGGAGAGTAAAGAAAAGAGACAGCAGCCCCCTAGATCTCCTCTGGGTAACCCCAGGGCCTCCCTACCTCATTTCTATTTAAAAAAATTTTTTTTGATCACACTGCATTTTGTGGGATCTTAGTTCCCTCAGGGGTTGAACCCATTGCTCCTGCAGAGGAAGTTTGGAGTCTTAGCCATTGGACTACCAGGGAAGTCTCCCTACCCCATTTCTAAGTGTGTTTGTGTGTTGGGTGATGTCCTCCTTTTCCCCTGATGCTTTTTCTCTTTTAGAAGCTTGGAGTAGAAGCTGGAAAAGATATCTCTAGGGTCAGGAAAAGTCCAATTCTTTTCTTCCCTCCACTGGACAAAGTAGCAAATAGTACAGATAACATCTACCATTAATATCTGGTTAATATCCATAGAACTGACATTCTGGAAAGAGTGTAACATCATACTCAATGACAGCTTCTCGTCTACCTCCCAGAGCCCCTCTCCTCCTGCCATGCACCCAAGGTTTCTTAATTGGTGAGCTGCAGCTATACCCCTCTCCTAGAATTAAGAGCATGAAACAGGCAATGTTAAAATTAAAGTACGACCCCCTGACTTTTTCTAGTCAACTGGATTAATTCTTCAGACTATCTACAGACAGAAGTCTGGGATATTACTCAACCATGAAAAGGAATGAAACTGGGTCACGTTTAGAGATGTGTGTGGACCTCGAGTGTATCATACAGAGTAAAGTAAGTCAGAAAGAAAAAAATCAGATGTATATTAATGCATATATGTGGAATCTAGAAAAACAGTACAGATTATCTTATTTGCAAAGCAGAAACAGAGACACAGAGGTAGAGAGCAAATGTATGAACACCAAGGGAGGAAGGTGGGGTGGTGGGAGGAATTGGATGATTGGGATTCACATATATACACTATTGATACTATGTACAAAATGGATAATAGAACATATTGTATAACACAGGGAACTCTACTTAATGCATTGGGATGAACTAAATGGAGAGGAAGTCCAAAAAAGGGGATATATGTATCTGGATGGTTGATTCACTTTGCTGCTCAGCAGAAACTATTAATAACACAATATTGTAAAGCAACTATACTAACCCTATTTTCTCTGATCTCTTTGCATTAAGGTCGGTGTTGGACTGTGCTATCTCTTAGCCACGTCACAGTCACTTTCCCCTAGTGTCCCTTGCCTTTGCAAGTCTCTATTTAGCCTTTCTGTATGGAATAGGATGGCCTTTTCAGGTGGTGCTAGTGGTAAAGAACCCACCTGCCAATGCAGGAGACATAAGAGACACAGGTTCCAACCCTGGGTTGGACAGATCCCCTGGAGGAGGGCACAGCATCCCATTCCAGTATTCTTGTCTGGAGAATCCCATAGACAGAGGAGTGTGGCAGGCTACAGTCCATAGAGTCACAGTTAGACATGACTGAAGTGACTTAGCACTTACGCATACACACACACACACACACACACACACACACACACACACACGGAATAGAGTAGAATTATCCCCACTCTCAAGAGGCAGAGATAGTAGAGAGGTGCCCAAACTGGTGGCATAGGATAGGGGCTGGGGCTCTTCATTTTAGTAAGCAGCCCAAGAGATTCTGCTGCAGGTGGGCAGGGGGCCCAACTTAGAGAAATATTGATGGGAATTTTGGTGACACATTGGCACTCAATTCCT
This sequence comes from Madoqua kirkii, assembly GCA_006408675.1. NCBI lineage: Eukaryota > Metazoa > Chordata > Mammalia > Artiodactyla > Bovidae > Madoqua > Madoqua kirkii. The sequence continues at coordinate 19,126 of SJYC01027316.1, read as the reverse complement.
AGCTCGGCAACTTGCTACCTGTGTGACTTTGAACATCTTAGGTCATCTTGATAAGCCTCAGTTTCCTTATCTTGGCTAAAGAGATGAGAAAACCCATCTCCGATGTTAAAACCATGAAGTGAGATGATGTCTGTAAGGTGCTTCATATAATTCAAGGCATAGTAGGCACTCAATGAATGTGAGCTAGTGTGGCGATTAATGTAGTTGCTTCCTTTATCTTCAGAATAGGGAAATGATTAGCAGGTAATCATTAATTACAAGTTCTTTTTAGCAGACTGAGATTTCTCATAGATGCTGGTGGGTCTTCTGATCACCCCCTGATGTTCCTCTGTGTGAGTTTTGTGATCCCATTGGTAATTTATTACCATACCCATGCAGAGCCACAGGTCTGACACTTAGTAGGGTATCAAAATTTGCCCAGTATTTTGCAGTGAGAGAATGCCATCTGGCCAGGCCTTCTGTGCTACATTCCCATGGCAACACCACATCTGATCTTCTTGCCCTTCCCGCAAATGCTCTCCAGCATCTTAACATCATGACACTGATTCAGTTCTTTCCTGGCCTGACCCTTCCTGCTACCCAGCTCCAGTGAAGAGTGTGTGTGTTCAGTCCTGTCCAACTCCTTTGCTACCCTATGGACTGTAGCCCACCAGGCTGCTCTGTCCATGGGGTTTTCCAGACAAGAATACTAGAGGGAGTTGCCTTTTCCTCCTCCAGGGAATGTCCCAATGCAGGGATTGAACCTGCATCTCCTGCACTGGCAAGTGAATTCTTTACCCCTGTGCCACCTGGGAAGCCCCCTGCTCCACAGAGAAGAGTCCCATCTCGCAAAGCCTTGACGATACTTGCCAGTTTTTACTTACTTCTTTGCATTAAAATATCCAATTCACTTCATCCTACAATATATTATGTTTTAAACAGAGAAATGAGAGAGGAAGCTGGTGAAAAGCAAGGAGGAGTTGGAGGGGTAGGTGGGATGTGACTCTGACAACCAGGTAAGAGGAAACTGGATATGACTTAAGTGACTTAGCATGCACAAGAGGCAACAACTTTTCCTTTCACGGAAGGTTTCAATTTAGCTTCCGTCATTATCAAATGATTAATTCAGAAGAATTGAGCCTACACATGGATAAGTTATATCCCAAGTTCTCCATCAATGAAGGATACACATAGCAAATGCACAAAGCACACACGGGTAATAACAAGGGTCGTGGGACTCTGGTATTCAGGTTTGGAAAGTGGCAGAGCGTGGGGTTAGAAGCAAAGGTTGAGGGGCTGATTCTGAGACTAAGGCACTGATGTGGCCTCAGGCAAGTCACATCAGTCCCCCGAGTCTCAGTTTCCTCTTCTGTAAAGTTCAAGTCATCCATACTAATATCTTACCTTGTGATGTTGTCATGGTAATTAAGCGAGATGAACTACCCCGCACACCTAGCGTGGAGGTCTGGGACATAAGGCTCAACACAGGTAGGCTGATAGTACTTCCTACTCACCAGTCCCTCCATTGAGGCTTTGACACAACTCATAAGCAAGTGGGAATGTGAAGAGTGTTCACTTCTGGTCCTTTCTGTCTTTAGAACGCTGGTTCTTTGGTGTCTTCTTATCTGTTGCTTTGTGTCCGGCTGGTCACGTCCTTGTAGCTGAGCTGGTGTACTAATTTCAGGGAGTTCACGGCCTCTCTAGCCACAATTTCTCAACCTTCAGTTTTGAAGCTACAGTGACTTGCTGGCTTTCCCCATCCGGGTTTTGTCTCCTGAGTTCCCAATTGCATTTGCATGACCAGGCCCGCACGCACTTGCCTTTTAAAAGAGACATTTCTCTCCCAAGGCAAATACTAATATATACACGGAGCCTAAGCATCATATCTGTGAAGAGTTTCTCCTCCAACCCTGGCTCTGCTGCAGTTGCTTTAGGAAGGTCTTATAGACTAGTGGTCCCCAGCCCTTTCAGTTCCAGGGACCAATTTCGTGGAAGACAATTTTCCCGCGGACCAGGGTTGAGGGGATGGTCTGGGAATGATTCAAGTGCATTACATTTATTGTGCGATTTCTAATTATGCCTCTGATCTGACAGGAGGTACCAGCCCGTGGCCCAGAAGTTGGGGATCCCAGCTGTAGACCCATGAATCCCAAATCTGGCTGCTCATTGATTCACCTGGGATGCTTTAGAAAAACAGCTTCCATTTCTGGTCTTTTTGAATTGAAATCTTCATGGCTAAGAAATACCTGAAGTTAAGCAGGTTGTATGACCCTAAATGGCCTCCCTGGTGGCTCAGCAGCAAAGAACCTGCCTGCAATGCAAGAGATTCAGGTTTGATCCCTGAGATGGGAAGATCCCCTGGAGAAGGGATTGGCTACCAACTCCAGTATTCTTGCCTAGGAAGTTGCATGGACAGAGGAGCCCGGTGAGCTACAGTCCATGGGGCCACAGGGTCAGACATAACTGAAGGGACTTAGCTTGACTCAGAACAACAATGATCCTAAACATGATACAAATCATTGAATTGCATACTTTAAATGAGTGGATTTTATGATATATGAATTATATCTCAATAAAAATTTGCTTTAACTAAAAAAAAAAAAGAATAACTTCTGAGATAAGGACTGACTGGTTAATGGATGTCTGTTACATCAAACAGGATGCTATCTTTCATGTGGGATAGAGCCAAAGAATGCTTGGAGTTTCCCACCTCACACTCCTTCGGGAATGTAACCCATGCCAGCTTCAGACCTTGAGGTCTAAATATATCTAATAATATCTAATAAAGGTCGAATAATGTCTCGAGGATTTTGAACGCCTTCATCTCTTGCAGGTGCAGTCACTAATGACCGATTTTGTTAGGAATGATTGCCCTCCAGCACTTCGTATAAAACCTCTTTGGAATGTGCCCTTCCTACAGCCACTGCTCTGAGCTACCAGCGTCAGGATAAGGCTTCCACATGCACTTCATCTGCTTACATGGCCTACAGTTCCCTAAGAGGAAGCTCACAATTTATATCCTAGCCAAAGAGAAGGATGAGCGGGTCCACTCTGCCACTGGGAAGAAGAGGAGGAAAAAGAAGGAGGCATATTTTAATTACATGGGGAAACTCTTAAAGCAAGTGAGTTGGGACTCCGTTTTCGTAAGCTTGGATGGCCAAGACGGATATCATGCTAGTGGCCCTGGGTGGACTTTGACCTCACCTTCTGATACAAGAATCCTTCACACACTGAGTTCCTGAAAGGTCGGGTACAAACAGCTGCTATAACCTGGATCTGCAGATGGCTGCTATCTTTCTCTGCTTGCCTTTCTTTCTGTTGGCAGCAACTCCGAACACCTGAGCTCTTGGTGTCTCCTTTTCTTGTATTTGTTGACAGCCAATCTGTAAATTGATTCTCAAACGTCCCCCGCCCCCCACCCTCCACCGCCGCTTTTCCTGCAGAGACGGGATTTGCCACCTTGTCTGTTCTGTTGCTTTGGTTTTAGGTTTTCATTAAATAATAGGTTTTCATTAAATGGTCCTCTGTACTTAGAAGTTTCTTTTTAAAATTTTTATTTATTTGGCTGTGCTGGGTCTTAGTAGCGGCATGAAGAATCTTTTTTTTTTTCTTAGTTGTGGCATGCAAACTGTTAGTTGCCGCATGTAGGATCTAGTTCCCTGACCAGGGGTTGAACCCAGGTCACCTGCATTAGGAGCACAGAGTCTTAGCTACTAAACTAGCAGGGTAGTCCCTGTCTTTAGAAATTTATTTAAGTGTGTAGACACTCATTCCTTTTCTCCTGCCCACCCATACAGGCGCTCCTGGCATACAAATTCTAGAAAACAAAGTCAGCAAAATCTTCTCCTTCAAGAGAAGTTATAGGGAAGAGAACAAGAAGATTCTCTGAAAGATGTGTTAAGGCTTGCTTTGGGATATCACTTCTCTTTTAAAAATTGCTTATTTTATATTGGAGTATATTGATCTACGGTGTTGTGTTTCAGGTGTACAGCAAAGTGATTTAGTTTTACATATATCTTATTCTTTTTCACATTCTGTTCCCATGTAGGTTACTACAGAATATTGGGGAGAGTCCCCTGTGTTATACAGTAGGTCTCTGTTGATTATCTATTTTATATTTAGCAGAAGCAACAGTGTATATATCGGAGAAGGCAACGGCAACCCACTCCAGTGTTCTTGCCTGGAGAATCCCAGGGACGGCAGAGCCTGGTGGGCTGCCGTCTCTGGAGTCGCATAGAGTCGGAGACGACGAAAGCGACTTAGCAGCAGCAGCAGTTCGTATCTGGTGATGAGGTTTTGCTTCTTCATGCCAGTGAAGCGGGCTGAGTGTCCATACCTGTGATTGTACCGACGCCCCATGTATTCCAGGAGTATCTTCTGAAAACTATTGTTTATCTTGGAAGGAGGTAAAATGAGATTAGGGAAAGACAGGAGAAGGAGACAAGGTGTGTGATCAGAAGAGGCTTCTCGGCCTCAGCACTGTTTACAATGGGGTGGGGTCTGTCCTGTGCACTGTGGGATATTGAGGCTTTTACCCACTAAGTGCCAGGATCCGCCTCCCTCCTGGTTACGACAACCAAAAGTGCCCACAGATCCTGCCCAGTATTTCCTGGAAGGCGAAATCACCCCCAACTCTGAGCTCTTTGCAGGAGCTCATGCATTGGGCTGAAAGGTCCGGGGTGGGAGAACGTGGACTAAGCGGTCTGCTGAGCATTTGTTTTCCCTTGGCTTGTCCTTAACCCTGTGGGTCTGGCAGGCCACTCAGCTTCTTCAGGCCTGCAGAGATTCAGGTCTGTGCCCTTGGGTCGGCCCTTCAGGGTGCTGTGAGGATAGAAGCAGATGTTGGTTGGCTAAACCTCCCGAGTGCTTGCCCAAGTTCCAGCCAGGCCTGCTGCAGGAGCCCAGCTGGACACGAGGGAAGCTCTATTGGAGAGGCGCTCACTTGCTGCATTTCACAGCCATGACTTTGTGGCTGAGAAGAGGCGCTCCAAGGCCAGACGGCCTGGGTTTCTACCCAGGCTCTGCCACTTACTGGCTGTCTGACCTGGAGCAAATGACTTTCTCTGCCATGGTTTTCTCATCAGTAAAATAGAGAACAGAAGTACCTCCTCTATAGGGTTGTTATGGCTAATTGAGAAAACCTCTTTAAGACCCTTAGAATACTGCCTGACATATAGTAAGTACTCAATACATGTTATGTTTTTTCCTCTAGACCAGAGGTTCTTTAACTTTAGATCCATGGACCTTTGAGGGGGGTTCTATGTATGGGTTCTAATAGATCTAGGAATTCCCTGAAGTTATATGTAAAACCGGGTGTCTGTCTCTGTGTGGGTGTGTGTTGTGGGGGGCATTGAGGAAATAACCTATAAATTATGAAAGTTAGAGAAACTTTTAGAATCCCACCTCAAAACGTCTCCTTTCTCAAAAAAAGAAACTGAGGCCCAATGTGAGACTATGACTTGCTTACTTGACCTCTCATGTCCAAACAATTAGGATTAGAGCCCAGGATGGCAGATTCTCAGGGCCGCATGCTTTGGACTGTCCTGCTGCCTCTGTAACTTCAGACGAGGATGCTGATAACATAGGCAGCCTGTGATACAGGCTCTGAGAACAAATGTGCTCTGGTCCTCAGTTGGCAGGGCTTGGGGGTGGTTGTGTGGAATGCAGATAAGCCAGAGGTGAGAGTTGGGGCAGAGTCTTAGAAGAAGGATGGGATTTGAAAGGTGGCGTTGAGTGTGGGCCTGGGAAGTAGAGGTGACAAATACACAGTAGCACAGGGCCTGGAAAACATCGCGACGCACCTGAGGAGGAGCAAGGATTCCCTGCTAGGCTGGAGAGATTGTTGGCATAAGGAAGTAAAGCTGGAAATTAAGAAGTGTTAGTTAAACGCTTACTGGTATGAATATAGAGTTTGAAAGTATTGCTGTTATCGCCCAGTCGTGTCTGATTCTTTTCGACCCCAAGAACTGCAGCACCCCAGGCCTTCCTGTCCCTCACCATCTTCTGAAGTTTGTCCAAGTTCATGTCTTTCGCATCGGTGATGCCATCCAGCCATCTCATCCTCTGATGCCCTCTTCTCCTTCTTCCCTCAGCCTTTCACAGTATCAGGGACTGTTCCAATGAGTCGGCTGTTTGCATCAGATGACCAAAATGTTGGAGCTTCGGCTTCAGTACCAGTCCTTCCAACAAGTATTCAGGATTGATTTCCCTTAAGATTGACTGGCTTGATCTCCTTGCTGTCCAAGGGACTTTCAGGAAAAAAGTATACTGGAAGCTAAAACTGTTTCACATCTTCAGAAGGCATTGGGTGTTAGCTCTGCTTCTATTAGGAAAAATCAAGGCACAAAAGTTGAAGTGACCAGAGTTAACTGGTATTATCCAGACAAAAGCTGTCTTTCTCACATAGACACAAATCCCCCTCCCCTGCTCTTTCTCAGAAAGAGCTGACAGTTACAGGGGCTTAGTTTCCTTCCTCATATCCCTCCCACTGTCCCTCTGGGTGGTTTGCATGCTAGAAGCCTTGGGCGCGTGGGTGCGGTGTTGGACCTTACATTCCTGACTATGGAGCCTTGACTTCTGTGTCTCAACATTATGCTGCTTCTGTCTCAGGTCCACCCAGACTTCAGTGGGTGCTCCTGGATCTTGGATGCCCTGAGAGCGCTGGAGGATTGGCAGCTGGAATGGGTTAGCCTGGAGGCAGTCAGATTGTCCCTCTACAACCACAGAAGAACCGTCACCAGCAGAGAGATCCTCGAGGCAGTCCAGCAGAAATGCTCTCAGAAGAGCGTGGGAACGAATGAAGTGGATCTCCATGGCTCTGTTGTTGAAATGATTGCACTTGTCCAAAAACAAAAAATGGGGTCTTTTGGAGGGTTGAGTTGAAAGACAAAGTATCTGAGAAGCACCCGCTGAAGCAGGGGTCTTGGTGTGACACATCTGGTCTCTGATCTTGTGCTTTTAGCTCCTGACGTAAGCTGTGGAAAAAAAAATAAAGGAAAGGCACTTGCTGTTGTGTGTGTGTCATGCTTGCTTATGGTTTAAAATTTTTTTCTCCACTGCTTTGAGCTGAGTTATTGTATTTTTGGACACAATTCAACCTATTAAGCTCTGGACTCACCATTGCTCCCTCTGCTCCAACTCCGGGCATGGGGATGGGGGCACTGCTGCACTGATAGGAACTGAAATATTTTTTTCTTAATTTAAGCACCTGCACTTTGACTTATGGAAACTAAAATATAAAGGAAAAAGGAGTCTGTTTGCTCTTTGAATATGACTCATGATGTTGGTTATCTATGTAGCACCTAGAATAACAACATTTGTAATACTTTACATACTTTAGTATTAAATACTTCAGTATTTAGTACTAAATACTTTAGTATCCTTTTAATTGCATGCCTGCCTTGCTCAATTGGAAGAAAAGCTATGACAAACCTAGACAGTGTATTAAAATGCAGAGACATCACTTTGTTGACAGATCCTTACAGTTGAAGCTATGGTTTTTCCAGTAGTTATGTATGGATGTGAGAGTTGGACCATAAAGAAGGCTGAGCATTGAAAAATTAATGCTTTTGAATTATGGTGCTGGAGAAGACTCTTGAGAGTCCCTTGGATTGCAAGGAGATCAAATCAGTCAATCCTAAAAGAAATAAACCCTGAATATTCATTGGAAGTACTGATGCTGAAGCTCCCATATTTTGGCCACCTGATGTGAAAAGCAATTCGTTGCAAAAGACCCTGATGCTGCAAAAGACTGAGGGCAAGAGAAGGGGGTAACAGAGGATGAGGAGGTTGGATCGCATCACTGACTCAAAGGACATGAGTTTGAACAAACACCAGGAGATAGCAAAGGATGGAGAAGCCCGGAGTGCTGCAGTTCATGGGGTGGCAAAAAGTCAGACACAACTTAGCAACAACAACCAGAATTCTTGCCTGGAAAATTTCATGGACAGAGGAAACTGGTGGGCTACAGTTCATGGGGTCACAAAGAGTCAGACATGACTGAGTGACTGAGCCTGCAATGTGTTGGTAAAATGTACAAGCTAGTCCCAACCATGGAAAAACAAAACAATTGTAGTAGTATTATTAAACAATTATTTAGGAGCAGAAATAATAAATGGGCTGATACATTTTAGACGTCATGGTCTGGGAAAGCCTGGGTAGCTGATATCAAGGAAAAGAAGGGGAAGGGGCTGAGGAAACAGCATGAGAAAAGGTCCTGAGGCCAGCAGGAAAGCTTTAGCTTGTTAGAGAAACTAAAGGGAAGTCAGGGCAACTGGGTTCCAGTAAGCAAAGAAGAAGTACATTAGAAGATGAGGTTGGAGAAAAAGCCTGGGGTTGAGTCATACAGGGTTGGTCTGCTATTCCAAGGGCAGCATGAGGCTACTGAAGAATTTTAACTAGGGAATCAACATCTTGTTTGGGTTTTCATTATTGCCGTCATTTTTAGTTGAGGTTTATCCTACAGTAAAGGATACAAACTTAAGCATAGCTCAAAGTTTTACATAGATGTGTATCTATATACTCAGATTAGGATGCAGAACATTTCCTTTTCTGTTGCTGCTGTGTTAAGAACAGACTGAGAGACTTCCCTTGTGGTCCAGTAGTTAAGAATCCACCTTGCAATGCAGAGGACGGGGTTCGATTCCTAGTTGAGGAACTAAGATCCCATATATGTCAGGGCAACTAAGCCCACGCTCCACAGTCACTGGAGCCCACAGGCCCCAACTAGAGTCTGTGTGCCACGTCTCCCATATTGGCAGGCAGATTCTTTACCACTGAGCCACCTGGGAAAGCTCTGTCAAATAGGTAGGATGAACCAAAGATATAAATTTGGGAATCTGCATAAAATAGGGACAAATACGTCAGCAGGAATGTGTGCCATTACCTAGGAAGATGAAATTAAAAAAACAGAGAGAGAGAAGACGGTCTGTGACTAAGACCAAAGAAATTCCAAGTTTTACATTTAGAGAGTGGAGAGCAGACAAACAGAACCAAGGAGGAGAAATCTGAGAGGATGGGGGAGGGTGGTGTCATGGAAGCCAGGAAGGGAGAAAGAGTCCAGTCCACTGTGCACCATCCTGGGGAGAGTGTTAAAAGGGGATGCCCGTGTCTGTTGCTCCTGGTGACAGGGCAGCCAGCTTTGAGCAGGTTGAAGAGTGAATGGGAGGTAGTCAGTGGAGACAGTTTTTCTGATGGTGTTGAGACAAAAGGAGAAATTTAGCTTGTAAAGGGAACAGAGATAGGCTGGTAGCTGGAGAGTCACTGGGCACAGAGAGATTTTGAAGATAATAAGGACTGCTGTTGCTAAGTCACTTCAGTCGTATCCAACTCTGTGTGACCCCATAGATAATAAGGACTAGAGAACCATTTGGAGAAGGAAGTGGCACCCCACTCCAGTGTTCTTGCCTGGAGAATCCCAGGAATGGGGGAGCCAGGTGGCTGCCGTCTATGCGGTCACAAGAATCGGACACGACTGCTGCAGTAGCAGCAGCAGCAGAGCACCACTATTGACTGATGGGACTTCTCCAATATAGAGGGAGACATTAACTCAGAAGAATGTAGAAAAAGGAAAAGGACCAAGGACCTTGTGGGGGCGGAGGGGAATGGGATTCAGAGAAGAAATAAAAGAAGAGAGGACGTGTACAAGTATGGGAAGTTGAGAGGTTTGGGAAGAAAAAATGAGGAAATAAGTACTTTTTTAAAAAATGAAACAAATGAAAGTGGAGGAGGGGCATGGGAAGTCTGCAGATAAGATACGAGACTTACATGCAGATAAGTTGTTGAGACTTCCCTGTTCCACTGGTTAGGGCTTCGCCTTCCAGTGTGAGGGGTATGGGTTTGATCCCTCTCGGGGAGCTAAAGATACCATGTGACTTGTGGCCGCAAAACCAAAGCATAAACAGAAGCAGTATTGTAACAAATTCAATAAAGACTTTATAAACGGTGGCTTAGCCACTGTATAGTTCATGGAATCCTCCAGGCCAGAATACTGGAGGGGGTAGCCTTTCCCTTCTCCAGGAGATCTTCCCAACCCAGGGATCGAACCCAGGCCTTCCGCATTGCAGGTAGATTCTTTACCAGCTGAGCCACCAGGAAAGCTGGTCCACATTAAGATAAATAAATACATAAAAAGATATGAAGCTGTTTCTCAGGAACTTAGGGTGTGAGGTTCGGACCTCTACGGACAGATGGTTCACCAGGAAGGTCTGTGCATGAGTCGAAAGCAAAGGCAGTCTGGCCGTGGGATCTTCTCCGCAGCGTGTGCCTGCTTCAGCGCTCGTCTGCAGATGGTGGAGTGTGGGTTCTAGGGAATGAACTAGGAAGGCGAGAGAAGCAAGGGAGCTTGTTTGGATGGGCCGCGCCATCCGGGCCAGCCAGGAGGGGTGGGGGATGAGCACGGCAACAACCTTATGGGATCCACAGAAGGCACCGAAGGCGCAATCTCAAAGGAGTCTTCGCTCTCCAGCACCCTATGGTGTTAGCTGACCCATGAGGGCCCTCGCCTGAGAAGCAGGGGCGACACCCAGTGCCCATTCCTTGAAGTGCACCTTCTCGGTTGTAGATTATCAGCAGACCCCAGCGCCGCCTCTTATGAAGTGATGGGGGCGGGGAGCGATCTGCTGCACTAGGGAGGTTTTCAAACCCTGCCCGATTCTCTCCATAGTGAGACCCCTGGCTCTGCGCTCTCCAAGGGAGTGGAGATGCTGCTGCCCAGGTGGGTAACTAGACGTGGACAATCAAGGCACTGCAGGTAATCTGGGGGCTGTAAACCCAGACCTGGTCTTCCCTGCTAGGTGTCTGCTCTCCTGGGGATCCAGAACAAGCGTCTGAGGACGGCTTTGGGTGTGTCCCAACCCTTAGGGTGTAGACAAAGGCCGGGTACTGACAGAAGCCTCTTCCAGCCCACAGCTGTCCCGGGGAATTGTCATCCTAACTGGCACACGAGCTGAGAGGGTTGCCTGACTCCCCCAAGACTTGCCTACCCCAAGCCCCGGGATCTGCTTTCGTCCAGATGGAAGCACGGCTTCCTTCCCTCCACCAAATCCCCTCACTCATCACAGGTACTGGGTGTAACTTCTGGGCTAGGGAGTTGGGTGTCTCTCAGTTAGGGGCTGGTCTATACTCGGCAAAATCATTTAAAATCGTCAAAAGACCTTTCTGAAAGAGCTCTAAAGACAGATTTCACAGCCTTCTTCTTTTGCTCATTCTAGCATGTTACTGCCCCTCTTTATCATCTTTAAAATTCATTTCCTGTTGAGGTAACATTGGTTTATGACACTGTATAAGTTTCGTGTGTACATTATGGTTTACTTCTGTACACGCTGCAGTGTCTCACCATCCAGCTGATTCTCTCAACCCATTTCATCCTCCCCTCTCTGCCCTTTCCCCTCTGATAGCTACAACTCTGTCCTCTGTGTTTGTTTTGTCTGGTTGGTTTGTTTTACGTTTTTGTTGTTGGTTTTTGTATTTCACATAAAGATAAATAAATACATAAAAAGATATGAAGCTGTTTCTCAGGAACTTAGGGTGTGAGGTTCGGACCTCTACGGACAGATGGTTCACCAGGAAGGTCTGTGCATGAGTCGAAAGCAAAGGCAGTCTGGCCGTGGGATCTTCTCCGCAGCGTGTGCCTGCTTCAGCGCTCGTCTGCAGATGGTGGAGTGTGGGTTCTAGGGAATGAACTAGGAAGGCGAGAGAAGCAAGGGAGCTTGTTTGGATGGGCCGCGCCATCCGGGCCAGCCAGGAGGGGTGGGGGATGAGCACGGCAACAACCTTATGGGATCCACAGAAGGCACCGAAGGCGCAATCTCAAAGGAGTCTTCGCTCTCCAGCACCCTATGGTGTTAGCTGACCCATGAGGGCCCTCGCCTGAGAAGCAGGGGCGACACCCAGTGCCCATTCCTTGAAGTGCACCTTCTCGGTTGTAGATTATCAGCAGACCCCAGCGCCGCCTCTTATGAAGTGATGGGGGCGGGGAGCGATCTGCTGCACTAGGGAGGTTTTCAAACCCTGCCCGATTCTCTCCATAGTGAGACCCCTGGCTCTGCGCTCTCCAAGGGAGTGGAGATGCTGCTGCCCAGGTGGGTAACTAGACGTGGACAATCAAGGCACTGCAGGTAATCTGGGGGCTGTAAACCCAGACCTGGTCTTCCCTGCTAGGTGTCTGCTCTCCTGGGGATCCAGAACAAGCGTCTGAGGACGGCTTTGGGTGTGTCCCAACCCTTAGGGTGTAGACAAAGGCCGGGTACTGACAGAAGCCTCTTCCAGCCCACAGCTGTCCCGGGGAATTGTCATCCTAACTGGCACACGAGCTGAGAGGGTTGCCTGACTCCCCCAAGACTTGCCTACCCCAAGCCCCGGGATCTGCTTTCGTCCAGATGGAAGCACGGCTTCCTTCCCTCCACCAAATCCCCTCACTCATCACAGGTCTGGGTGTAACTTCTGGGCTAGGGAGTTGGGTGTCTCTCAGTTAGGGGCTGGTCTATACTCGGCAAAATCATTTAAAATCGTCAAAAGACCTTTCTGAAAGAGCTCTAAAGACAGATTTCACAGCCTTCTTCTTTTGCTCATTCTAGCATGTTACTGCCCCTCTTTATCATCTTTAAAATTCATTTCCTGTTGAGGTAACATTGGTTTATGACACTGTATAAGTTTCGTGTGTACATTATGGTTTACTTCTGTACACGCTGCAGTGTCTCACCATCCAGCTGATTCTCTCAACCCATTTCATCCTCCCCTCTCTGCCCTTTCCCCTCTGATAGCTACAACTCTGTCCTCTGTGTTTGTTTTGTCTGGTTGGTTTGTTTTACGTTTTTGTTGTTGGTTTTTGTATTTCACATATGAGTAAATTCATGTGATACTTGTTTCTCTCTTGTCTGACTTCTTTCACTTAACATAGTATCCTCCAGGTCCATCCACATTGTTGCAAATGGCAAGAGTTCATCTTTTTTTATGGCTGAGAAGTGTTTCATTGTATACATAGTGCACAACTTCCTTGTGCATCCAACCACCGATGGACACTTAGGTTGTTCTCACGTCTTGGCTACTGTAAACGATGCTGCTATGAACACAGGGGTACACGTATCAAATTACTGTTTCTGTGTTCACAGAAAGAGAACCAAGACAACACAGCTAACTCTCTTTGCAATGACCTAAGTTACCTTTATATTCTAATTACCTTTTCTAGGACCTGCTGTTTACCTGTCACTTTCCGAGGTTAGACAACCAGGCTTTAAGTCCGATTACAAGCAGGTGAAATGAGGGAGTGTCACTGAGGCATGACCCTGGAGTGGGGCAGGTGAGGAACAAGGTTTCGAAGGTGGTCAGGAAAGGGAGGAAGACTGACTCATCTCTAACCCTCTTCCCCATCTCTAAGCTCATAACCACCAGCTTGATCTTGACTTTGAACTTAGGGGCCACCTGGTGTCGTGGCAAGAGCCTGCACTGAACTTGCAGTCAGTCCTTTGTGTCTGTTTCTACGTCTGTAATATAGTGATGATAACGCCTCCTGCATACAGTTGTGGTGAAAAGTCAGATTCAATAATAAACATGAAAGTGTTTCTTATATTGACAGATTATAATTTCCCTTGCTCCTTGCCCCCCATTGCCCTAATATCCCCTGAGGGAAATCTCTGTTAATGGTCAAGTTGTCTGGACTTTAAGAAAATGCAAACTTGGCCTTTGTTCCCAGGGAGGTGGTGGCCCAGCCCTGCCCTGCTAACTCTCAGCCTTCCTCCAGCCCTCTTTCTCTCTGCTTCCTGGGGTTGCTCCCTCGCTCCAGCCAGTCCCAGCCATTCTGGAGTTGGCTACCTTTCGCTCCTGCAAGGCAGTCTGGCTTCCCTGTGGTGTCTGTTCACGCCCACAGCTCAGAAGAGGCCCAACCTGTGTGTACACAAACCCCTCCCTGCTGGCCTGTCTCCTTGGAAAGCTGTTCACTAGCCCACAAAAGTGCCAGAATGCTTCAAACAAGCATGAACTCAGAATCAAATCGGGGATTTAAAACTCAGACTTAAATTCTGATCAACCTTCTTTCTCTCCAGTGCTGGTGGCTTACCCTCTGTTTCCCATGGGCTTAACCACCTGCCTTAAGTCTCCCTGTGGCTGCCACATCCCAGGGGACTTGCAAGCACTGGAAATGGGTCCAGAGTTCCCATCTCCGCTGTAGAACCACAGTGACAATAGTAAGCTTTATGTTCATTCCTTTCACAAGTGTTCATTGAGCACCTACTAAATGCCAGGCATTGTGCTAGAACTGGGGGTCAGTAAAGTATAAGACAATCAAGTCCTGAGCCTCATGGCATTTACATCCTGAAAGGGGCATGTATGCTGAAAGGGGTGTGGGTGCTAAGTTGCTTCAGTTGTGTCCGACTCTTTGTGACCCCACTGACAGTAGCCTGCCAAGCGCTTTTGTCCATGGGATTCTCCAGGCAAGAATACTGGAGTGGGTTGCTATGCCCTCCTCCATGGGATCTTCCCAACCCAGTGATCGAACCTATGTCTCTTACATCTCCTGTATTGGCAAGAGAGTTCTTTATCACTAGTGCCACCTGGGAAGCCCTCTGAGAGGGGAGAAGTAATAAATATCTAATGCACCATCAGACAGTAAAAGTACCATTAAAAACAAAAACAAAAACAAAAAAACCTCACATCAGGCCAGGGGAATGTAGATGACAGCAGGTGCTCCTTCAGATGGGGGTGATCAGGGAAGACTTCTTGGTGGAGGTGACTCTTGAGCAGACACCTGAGCAAAGGGAGGGAGTGAGCCATGGGAACAACAGCAGCAAGGAGTCCAGGCCTGTAGGGAATTTTAAAGAAGTGGGTCCACTTCTTTAGCCAGCACATAGATGGAGAGAGAGAAATGGAGCGTGAATCCTGCCCTCCCAATGGCAAAGTGCGTGCTGACTTTGGAGCAAAGCCCAGTCAGGATGCATAGGGTGAACTGGGCATGTTGGAGGAACGTCAGAGAGGCCCCGTTTTTTTTTTTTTTAATATATCATACTGTGATAAATACTTTTTTTAAAATTGTGATAAAATGTAATAAGCTTGGCCACTTTATTTTTAAGTATACTGTGTTCATGGCATTAAGTGCATTCTCACTCTGTGTAACCATCAGCACAATTCCTCTCCAGCACATTTTTCATCTTCCCGAATGGAAACTGTACCCATTCAAGAGGAACCCCCCACTCCTTCCTCCCTGCAGCCCCTGGTAACCACCTTCTGCTTTCTTTGTGATGAGAGTTTTCAATGCATCATCTCACTTAATCCCCAAAGCAACTGGAGACCATGGGTTTTGCTGTCACGCCCATTCTGCAGATGGGGACACTTGACGGAAACTAAGATCACACAGCTACCAAGAGAAAGAGACAGACCTGGGAGCGCATTTTCCCTGGCTCAGCTCCCTACCTGGTGGGGGTAAAGGATGCCATTCTGCCATCCCTCTGAGGGCATGGAGGTGGGTTGGGAGGGTTTACTGAGGGTTACAGGCCATGTGAGAAGCTGTTCTTGCTGGGGCAGGAGGGAGTTTTCACACCTCGGTCTTGCTTGTCTGGAAGGGGCTGTTGCCCAGAGCTATGGGTTGAAGGTTGGAAGGGATCAACATCTATCTGCTACACTCCTTTCCCACCTTGGTCTTCAGGGCTACCTTATAAGAGATGCTCAGCTGCCCTGAGTGAAGGAGCATCTTAGGTGCTTGACATCCAGTCTGCCAAGCAGTGCTACCCCCACCCATTATCACTAGGACATAACACAAGACGAGGTGCTGGAAAAAATGATCACCATTTTTTTTTTTTTTGAGCATCAAATGACACATACAGCTCTGTAGCTGGCATCAGAAGGAAGAAAACAAAACAAAGAGAAAGGATATCAAGGGGGACAGGCTCACAACCAAGACCAGAGGACATGTATTTTTGAAGATGAGGTGCATACAAAGTTGGGACAAAGGGGCTCTGGGTGTTGCAGCCATCACTGCGGCTATGGCAACCAGCCTGGTTTCAATATCCAGGTCACCAGAAGAGCTGCCAGTTTCCTGGATTGGGTGGTCTGGGCTTTGGTGCCAGGGAGTCTTGAATTCCACTCTGGTTTCACCGCTTGGGAGCCAGAAGAGCCTGGGTAAGTTGCCTTACCTCTCTGAGTCTATTTGCTCCCTTGCAAACATAATCATCCCATCTATTCAGGGTTGGTGGGAAGATCCAATGAGATAAGGCATGTAGGATGTCTAATCAGTGCCTGGTACATACTGCTGTTTAGTCACTAAGTCATGTTCAACTCTTTGACGACCCCATGGATTGTAGCCTGCCAGGCTCCTCTGTCCATGGGATTTCCCAGGCAAGAATACCGGAATGAGTTGCCATTTCCTTCCCCAAGGGATCTTCCTGATCCAGGGATTGAACCCGCGTCTCCTGCATTGGCAGGCAGGTTCTTCACCACTGAGCCACCTCGGAAACCCGCCTGATACATAGTTGGTGCTCAGTAAATGCTCACTCCTTGCCTGGGTGGAGTGCAAGCTTGCGGCCGCTGGCCAGGAACCAAGCCTTACCGCGGTCAGCATCAATGACCACCTGCTGGCTTCTCCTTAATCATCTGGCTCCATCCTCCATGTGAGAACCCTTCCTACACAATCTGATGCTCAGACTGAGTGGGGAAAGGGCTATATTTAGGGGTATTTGAATTGTGGGGAGCAGTCTGACAACACTCCCTCTTGTATTTACTGGGAGGACCCTGCCCTTGTGTGCATAGATATTGGAAGGCAGGACTCTGCCTGAATCTCACCTCATGCAGTGCAAGCCAAGAGGGTGAGGTCTCACCCAGGACTTTGATTCCGGAATAAAGATAAAGTTGAAGGGAAGGTCATGATCATTTCAGGGCGGTGGCACCCAGCCCTTGGAACTCCCTGTGGTGCCTGCCGACTTCCTAATCCTGGTCTTCAGTCTCCAGCTGATGCTCTAGGCACCCCAGATCCTTTCAATAAGACCCCTTTCCACGTGGGACAAGCACCCAGTTTCTATTGCTTGCAAGTAAGAACACTGAGTACACACAAGGTCTCCTCAGGTCAATCTGGAGAGACTTCAAGGGGCACCGAGGTGGCAGGAGTGGCTAGAATGAAGGGACGCAGCTGGCTAGGAAAGGCACTGGTTCCACCTTAGCGCCACCCTCTTCTCCCCGCAGCTGGGTGGTGGATGGGTAACTGGAGCATTTGCACTGTCAGCTCCAGGCAGCAGCTGAGGCTTTTTTTTTTTTTTTTTAGTTTGGTTGTTTTTGTTTGTGTTGGTAAGTCTTTTCCTTTTATAACCCCCTTCACACAAGCTTAATGCTTTTTTCCTTTTACTTTTCTGGCTGCACCACATAGCCAGTGGGATCTTACTTCCCCGACCAGGGATGGAACTTGCACCCGCCCCCCCACCCCACCCCCGGCATTGAAAGCACAGAGTCTTAACCACTGGACCATCAGGGAAGACCCAAAGCTTTCTTTAAATATCTCTCCTATAGAGTCACAAGTGTCTAAACCACCCAAGACAAAAACAGCACTCCATTTTTCTCAAGAGTATCCCCAAGATGTGGGGATACTGATTGTCCCCAGTCACCCATTTTGATGTTCACTGCTTTGCTGTTGGCCTGTTTTCCTTAAACGGAATGCAGGTTTTCCATAAAAGCCTTTTGGAGGGTAATAAAATCATCACTCAACCCTCTGGCCCCAGAGTGCCAATGGTGGGCAACCTGAGCTCTCACATGGCCAGGTCCTTAATAGGGTGTGAGGTGTGAGTGTATTTACACACAGCAGGGAACAGGGTGGGCCAGGAGAGCAGGCCTGGAGATCCACCCACCCCTCTCTTCTGAATGTTGCAACCAACAGTCTTATGAATTTTCCAGAGAGGCTAAAACTCTAGAGGTATCTACACAGTTTCTGATTTTTTTTTAATGTTGGCAGCTAACTTGGTCTTTTTAAAACTCTAAGCCAAAACAATACTGCTGTGGGCTGGACATAATCTAGGGGTTACAAGATCGGAAGTGCCTGCATTAAGTGCCCGGGGCTTAGTCTGTATCCTTCGCAGCTTGTCAACAGTATGGCCCTTAGACTGGTCAACTGGGCCCCAGGCTTTAGCTGGCCCTGCTCGGGTCCTGCGGAGTTCAGGGCCAAGGAAAGACCACAGCCCGTCTAGACCACGCTCCCGGGACTCTGGACTCCGGAAATCCCTGCTCACACTATGCACAGCCTGCTTCCAGGGACTTTGTGGACATCTGTCCTTCCAAGGCAGCCTGTTGTGGGCATCTTCAGGCCTGAGGGATGGCCCACTGCAGGGTGGGGGCAGCGTATGCACTGTGGGTCCCCCTTTAGTACTGGATGGAGTAGGGTTTGAATGGAAAGGACCCCCAACCCCTGATGTATTCCTACCCTTGTCCCTGGCAGGCGGTTGGTAGGGACGGGCCTGCCTGTCACCACCCAGTGTGGCTCATAAGAGCTACTACTGATTCACCACTGACCATGGGCCGAACATGGTCTGCATCTGGACATTTAACTCAGGATGCTTATAAGTCCTGCTCCCTTTGGCAGAGAAAGAAACCAAGGTACCCCCTAGGTGTACAAGCTAGTGAGCGGCAGTGTGGATGTGCTTGGCTGTTCAGTCGTGTCCGATTCTTTGCGACCCCGTGGACTGTATGTAGCCTGCCAGGCTCCTCTTTTCATGGAGATTCTCCAGGCAAGAATACTGGAGTGGGTTACCAAGCCCTCCTCCAGGAGATCTTCCCGATCCAGGGATCGAACCCACTTCTCCCTCACCGCAGGCGGATTTTTTTTTTTTTACCGTCTGAGCCACCAGGGCAGCCCAGTGAGCCTCAGAGCCAGGATGTAAACCAGCCAGCGAGCAGCGGAGTAGACTCGCTCCGGGACCAGCCACGCTGCGGGGCCCCGGGGCGCTCCCCAACCCCAGGGGACCGCCAGTTCCTCGGCGCCCCCTCCCCGCCCCGCCCGGCCCCCGCGGGGGTGCGGGGACCGCCCGTCGGGTCGCTGAGCGACGGCCCCGCAGCTGCCCGGGGCCTCCCGCGGCCCCAACCCCCGGCCAGCCCGGGGGCCTGGCGGTGACGGCGGCGCCTGGCAGCGGGGGATTTGGATGCTCGGCCCGCGGCTCCCCCGCCCGCGCCGCCGCCGGGGGCT
>SJYC01027315.1:0-41740 GCA_006408675.1 Madoqua kirkii | reverse complement strand
CGGGGGAGAGGGTGCGACGGGGGAGGGGAGCCCGGCGCCCGCGAGCGGGCAGAGTAGGAGCCGTGCGCCCCGGAGCCACCCGGCCCCGCGTGGCGCGCGCCGGGGCGCGTGAGGTTCCCTCCCGACGTCCTGGGTGTGCAGTGGGTGTTCTGGGTCGGGGGTGGGGCGCGCCGCGCAGAGGGAAGGAGGTGGGGTCTTGTTTTCTCCGTGTAGATTTAGAACCCGTTAGAGGGAAACAGAATAACTCATCCTGAAACACACAGGAAATAACACAAAGAAAAAGGGAAACACACGAAGAAACACTCACGCAGACCGATCGCGGAGAGAGACCGCAAAGACTCGGGAGAAAAGCTCATGCACGCAGAGAAACACACCCGAAACTTCGCACTGGGAGGGAGGAAACAAAGCGGGTGGTCTTGGAGACCCAGACAGGGGGGGGGAAGGGAAACGCCGAGAAAGCCTGAGATGCGGGGAGGAGGGAAAAGAGCCCGGGAGTGGAGCGGAAAGCTGAGCGAGGGAAACTGAAGAGTGAGAAATGAGAGGGGAAGGGAAGGAAAAGGGCTGAAGGAGGGGGCCCTTTAGGAGGGCAGTACAGAGAAACACATCCACGGTCACCGAGCGGGACACCCCCACGCCGCCTCCAAACACAATCAGAGACTGAAAAGGTAGAGCTCAGTCTTCTCACCCTCGTGGGCAAGTGCACAGCCAGGTGGGACAGCAGCTCTGTGAGTCCTCTGAGTCGGCTTCATTGGCACTTTGAGCCAGCCAAGTCCACCCAGAAAACTCCTACTCAACCTTCAAAACCCAGCTCAAGCATCACCAGTTCTGGGCGAAAGCTTTCCCAGGAAGTATCTTGCAAACACTGGTACTCTCTTTTCATGTACTTCTGTATGTGGCACACGCACACGAAGTTGAAATGGTTTGTCTGCCTGTCTACCTCTCTCCCAAGGCTCCCCCCACCCCAGGTTTTGGGGCCCATGTCTTATTTATCTCTACTCTTCAGAATCCAGTCCTCTGCTTGGTGCATACTAAGTGGTTAATAAATACTTAGTGAATGATGATCAGGAGCATTTGGACCTCCAAGACACGGAACATAGGATTAAATTCAAATAGAGGAGATGTACTGTCCTGGAGTTAGAATTCTATGTCAAAGCACCCCTTTTCACAGGTGGAGAAATTAAAGTCCAGAAAGAGAAGAAGACTGGCTCAGAAGGACACCAGTGGGAGGCCTGCAATGAAATAACTCTGTGAATACATACTTCTCTGAGATGCCATTGCTTCTCCAGCCTGTGAGGTTAGAATAGATATGAAATAACCTCCTAGATGAAAACAGGCAATAAACAGATGACAGACAGTTTAATACCAGTTGTAAGTTTCCAACAGGACTTAATCCACTTGCCAATGCAGGAGACATGGGTTCGATTCCTGGGTCAGGAAGATCCCCTGGAGAAGGAAATGGCAAACTCACTCCAGTATTCTTGCCTGGGAAATCCTATGGACAGAGGAGCCTGGGGGCTACAGTCCATGGGGTCGCAAAAGAGCTGGATACCACTTAACAGCTAAATAACAACAACAAGATGGTGCAGAACTGAGCCCTCTGCGGGCTACAGTCCATGAGGCTGCAAAGAGTCAGACACAACTTAGTGACTAAACAACAGCAACATTTCCAACACTGAAACTCAAGATCAAAACTCCCCAGAATGTTTAGAATCCTCTTTTCTCCTTAGAAAGGACAAGGCAGGTGATAATCCATCTCAGTTTGAGTGGGTGACTTTCTGCTTCCTGACTACATAGACTTGGACAAATTACTTAACCTCTCTGGGCCTCAGTTTTCTCAACTGTAAAATGGGGATACTAACACCTTCCTCTAGTCAAGGCTATGGTTTTTCCTGTGGTCATGTATGGATGTAATAGTTGAACTGTGAAGAAGGCTGAGCACCAAAGAATTGATGCTTTTGAACTGTGGTGTTGGAGAAGACTCTTGAGAGTCCCTTGGACTGCAAGGAGATCCAACCAGTCCATTCTGAAGGAAATCAGCCCTGGGATTTCTTTGGAAGAAATGATGCTAAAGCTGAAACTCCAGTACTTTGGCCACCTCATGCGAAGAGTTGACTCCTTGGAAAAGACCCTGATGCTGGGAGGGATTGGGGGCAGGAGGAGAAGGGGACGACTGAGGATGAGATGGCTGGATGGCATCACGGACTCAATGGACGCGAGTCTGAGTGAACTCCGGGAGTTGGTGATGGACAGGGAGGCCTGGCGTGCTGCAATTCATGGGGTCGCAAAGAGTCGGACACGACTGAGAATGAACTGAACTGAACACCTTCCTCATAGGATCGTTAGAAGAGTAAACACATACTACCGAGTGCCTGGCACAGATAGACTCAGTGAATACAATCCCACCCTTCTTAGGTGGGTGTTCTTTCAGGGGCCTGGTGTGGATACGGAAACAGCAGTGCTAGTGACAGTGATTCCTTTTGTCCTGGGTTGAAAAGGCCATCCTGCTCCAACTCGGGGGCAAAGGCTTTTATTCGGTTGGCCAAGAAGTTAGTTCAAGTTTTCCCATAATATCTTCTGCAAAAACTGGAATGAACTTTTTGGCCAACCCAGTAGGAAAGAAGAGATTACGTTTGGGGCATGACCTGAAACGCGTCTTGCTTCTGTTCAGGCCCTCAGGCGTCTGCAGGTGGAGCCTTCCGCTCCACCTTCCAGCAGGTAAGACCCCACTCATTTGCTGCTGCTTCACCAGGCTCAACCCTTGTGTCTTTGCAGCTTCAGCCCATGAGGGGGGCTGACCAGGACTGAGGGAGCCAGCTGGAAGCATGGAGACCGTGGTGATTGTTGCCATAGGCGTGCTGGCCACCATCTTCCTGGCCTCCTTTGCAGCCTTGGTGGTGGTTTGCAGGCAGCGCTACTGTCGGCCTCGAGACCTCCTGCAGTGCTACGATTCCAAGTGAGTGGCCCAGGGAGGGAAAGGACGAGAGAGGGACTGTGCCCTGATGCCCCAACAAAAGAAAAAAGAAGTTTGGAGTTGGGAAGCTGTCACTCAACTTTTATCTCGAAAATGGTACCTTAAGGCTGTCATTCCCAGTAAAGATCTCAGAGCTTAAGAATGTTCCGTAAGCTCCCCGGCATCCTGAACCGCCTTGGACTCTGTGAATGTGCTCACCTAGCACCCGTCTATCCCACACTGGCCACTTAACATTTGAGCAGGCCAAACCATGGACAGAGGAGCCTGGTGGGCTACAGCCCAGGGGGTCGCAAAGAGTCGGACACCACTGAGCGACTAAGCACAGCACAATACAACCCTTTCTAACAAATGTCGTGCATCCGTGAGTGCTGAGTCACTTCAGTCGTGACTGACTTTGCGTGACCCTGTGGACCAGAGCCTGCCACGCTCCCCTGTCCGTGGGATTCTTCAGGCAAGAATACTGGAATGGGTTGCCTTGCCCTCCTCCAGGGGGTCTTCCTGACCCAGGGATAGAACCTGAGTCTCTTATGTCTCCTACAGTGGCAGGTGGGTTCTTTACCCCTAGCACCACCTGGGAAGCCCCCCAAACAACCTCATAGGAGCAGAAATCCGATGCCCCGCACTCCAAGCCACACATTGAAGCAATAGACACTTGGGGGTTGCAAAACCTAGCATAGGATCATGTCTCATTTCTGCACAGATTTCTTCATGATGTTCTTCACATGAAACCTACTTGGTAATCAAGATGTTATTTTCAGTTTAGGGATATTTTAATTGCTGACCACTAAACCCTGAGTTTCTCTTACCCCTTTGTTTGAATCCTATCAGCATCTCTGTCCAGTGGTCCATAATAGTAAATGCCCATTTGTGTGACCCAGGAAAGCTCTGCGATGGTGTCTCATGTTTTCAAGAACCCTGTTTTAAAGTAGGAGGTGTTTTTACATCCCCCTCTTCTCTAGTATAACTTGGAAGGGATGGGATCATGTGGGTTGACCAAGGTGGCTCCCAGGAGCTGATTCTACAAAACAGGAAGGGGGTGCAGGTCAGTTTGGGTAATAGGAACTTGAACTTCTCCATAAACGGTATGCTTGAAGGGGAAACAAGTTACAAATGGATGTTTTGTCCTGAAAGAGCATCCCTGTTTAGGATGTAATGATTATGGTTGCAGCCCTGCCTTTCTCTGAGCAGCTCTTCTTGTCCTGTGTCGTTTTTTCTTGTGTTTCTGTGCCCTGCCTCTTTGACTCACTGCCTCACCATGTGCCTGGCCCACACTGAAGTCCCACTAGCCTTCGGTTTGGATCCAGAACCAGTTCTTGCTTTCACTTACTCATTCTACTTATCCTTTCGGAGGGTATGTGGGACTTGATGAGGAGAGTCGGCAGGAACCCACTTACTTGGGCTCTTCCTTCCAGGCCCATCGTGGACCTCATTGGCGCCATGGAGACCCAGTCTGAGCCATCTGAGCTAGAGCTGGATGACGTTGTCATCACCAACCCTCACATCGAGGCCATTCTGGAGAACGAAGACTGGATAGAAGATGCCTCGTAAGGCCTTGGGGACTGTTCGCTTTTCTCCAGCCGCCAGGGGTGGCGAATCGGGCGTCTGGGTGCCCTTTCCTGGCTTCCTTTGCCCGAGCTCGGCTGAGCACCCTGGAGCACTGTGTCCATTGCCGCTTTTCCCCTGCCCTCACATGGGGGGACCTAGAGTGTGACACCACGATGACTGTCTTCACTCTCCCCATTTTGCAGACCCGAACACTGAGGCCCGTAGATGTGTGGCAGAGTTGTTATAAAGTCACCATGATGTGCTTGGGTCATCTTTGAGGTGCCCGTGAATATGGCCTTCAGGCTCCAGGGGTGCAGCCTTTGTCTCTAGGGTCCCTCGGGGACCCCTCCACCCCGCTGCGGGTTCAGAAGTGTGTGCTGCCCCCTTCCCTGTCGCTCAGCCCTTCATTCACTGGGTGGGTGTTAACCGGTGTGATGTGCAGGCTCTGGGCCAGGCAATGCAGCTTTGAAACTGGTGGTGGAGACAGAAGTCTACTAAATACACTATTTCAGAAATGATGGAGGGAAGGGATGGGTCTCTGCAGGTGCAGTGAGCACACGGAGGCGGCGGCATCATCTATAGAGTTGCTGGGCTGGAGGAGCGGGGTGGACTTCTGAAGGCTTTCCCAGAGTGGGTGCCTTTCGTCCTGGATCTTTTTTTTGCTTTTTTGTTTTTTTTTTTTGGCTGCACTGTGCAGCATGGGGAGCTTCTCTCCGGCTCCTCCTGGAGGTAGAACCCCTGCTCCCTGCAGTGGACGCTCGGAGTCTTAATCGCTGGACCGCCAGGGTAGTCCCTTCAGGACTCGAAACATGAGTTCACCAGGCAGAGGATACGGGGAAGGATTCCCTGGGTGGAGGGAACAGTCTCAGAAGCTCAGAGTTGTGGCAGTAGCTGGGGGAGTCTGTTGGGTGCGGGAGGGGAAAGGGGAAGACAGGAGAAAGAAAGGGCTTCCTGCTTTAGCTCCTGGGCTTGTTCATTTACCGCTGAGGCGTCCCAGCTCTCAGGTGGTGTCCAGCCGTGCCTGGGGGTTAGAGCTGGCGGAGGCGTGGAGGTGGTGGCTGGAGGGAGGTGGGCCTCTCTGGAGAAGCCCTGACAAACGCTTCTTGTCTCCCCAGGGGTCTCGTGTCCCACTGCATTGCCATCTTGAAGGTAATACTCCTCGATTTCCCAGGAGAATAAAGGGGGTGGGCACCAAAGCATCCGGGTGCACAGACTGTCCAGGAGGAGGGACTTTGGGAGGAGCGCTCATCCCTGCAGAGGCCTCTTGTAACTCTTGGAGTTCCTTCTCTTCACTTCCACTCCTGGTCTGTTCTCCTTTGAATTCTGGAGGCCCTTTCAAAGGCTTTACTCCACCTGGTCCTCACAGTACCGTGGGCGGTGGAAGGACAGCAGAGACAGTCTCCAACCCCATGTTCACTGACCAGGCAGAAAGCGGTGTGCATAGTAGCAGAGCAAGGCCGCAGGCATTCTGGGGGAAGGGCAACTCTCAGCTTTTCCTGGGCACTTTCTTCCATGAATCGAGGGCTTAGCCCTTGAAGCGAGTTGAGCTCTGTATTAGGGCATCTCCAGTTACTAGAAAGTTCCTCACCAGCTCTCTCTGTGACAGTGGTCAGCCAGACAGGACAATCAGTATTAAAAAATCCAAACCATGATACTCAACCTGAGAGCAGACTGTTTCTTTTTAAAAAGCCAACAGCCTCCAGGACAGGGTGGAGAGTTGCATCCAATTTGCATTTAGGGTAATTTTTACAGTTTTGTGTAATTTTTATAGTTTGGGATAATTTTTATTGTTTGGGGGTAATTTTTACAGTTTTAGCATTTGTTTACCAATTCTTGCCTGACATTCTCAGACTTATTAGGACCATAATAATGTCGAAGTGTTTGGCCAGTGGCAAATATTGTTCATTTCGGTAGCAACCTGGGAAATCACACTTTTCTCTTTTTGTCTAGCAATTATTCAAGATCTCAGAAAAGGCAGCTTTTTTGAAATTGAAAATGACACTTACATGCCATTCAGTACAAAATATTAAAAAGCCTTTTGTCCCACCTCTTCTTTAGCTCTTCTCTTAGGGGACAAAGAAGTGCCTGGTAAGATGTTGTCCCAGAGTCCAGGCTTATTACTGAGTTCCAAGAAGCTTTTTTTAAAAAAATTTTATTTATTTTTAATTGAAAGATAATTGCTTTACAATTTGTGTTGGTTCCTGCTATCCAGCAACATGAGATAGCCATAGGTATACACATGTCCCCTCCCTCCCACCTCCCACTCCATCCCACCCCGGTAGGTTGTCTCAGAGCCCTAGCTGAGTTCCCTGAGTCATCAGCACGTTCCCGCTGACTATCTGTTTTGCATATAGTGATGTGGATGTTTCCACGTCACTCTCTCCATTCATCCCACCCTCTCCTTCCTCCCTGGGCTGTCTGTCTCTTCTTTATCTCTGCATCTCCCTTGCTGCCCTGCAAATAGGTTCATCAGTACCATCTTTCTAGATCCCGTTTCTATGCGTCAATATATGACGTTTGTTTTTCCCTTTCTGACTTACTTCACTCTGTGGTTATAGATGGGGATGGACGGGTCTAATGACTGGAGCGGCGATGCCACCTCACGTCTTCCTTCTGTCTTTGGGTTTTGTCGCCTGCCCTTATCAGCGGACGTGTGGGATAAATCGGCCGGAAGGAGTCTTACTGGGCTCAGTGGTCCATCCTGAGACCCTCTCAGCTTCCTCTTGAGCGCTCGAGGCCCTGCTGCTTGGCCTCCAGCCCTGGAGACCCTATGGTGGGGCCTCGAGGGAAGGGCCTGTGCTGTCCCCTGGGTGGGCTCTCCTGCTTCTTCCTGCCTCTCTTCCAGCCCCATGTATATGTGATGAAGTTGACGGAAATTCTTCCCCAGGGACAGAAGCACATCCACATTCTGACATTGGGAGGGGACACGAAAGCGAGGAGCAAAGCTCTAGGAGTGGCCAGTGCTGCTGGTGGATGATGAGAAAGGCCGTGTGTCCTAGTCTTGCTATTTTCCTGCCTCCCCCCCCCCATGGCCCTTTTATCATCATCATGACAAACATGCTAAAATGTTACCCCAGAAAATTGTTGATATAAATTCGGCTTGTCTGGCCATGTTTCTGAGGGTGCCTGCAGAGATCGTTATCATTTTGGAAGACAAAGCCAGGAGGTGAAGGAATCGAGAGAGAAAATAGGTTTTGGCCCTGAAGGGAGAGGATGAAGTTAGAGCACATGATTTTTCTTAGGACAGATTATTTCAGCTCAGACTTCTCTTAAGCCGAGAAACCCTGGCCCTGGTCTGAGGTTCCCACCCCTCCCTCCTTACCCGGCCATGTCCTTGGATTTGCCTCTTCCATCCCTCTCATCTCTGTGTGCTTTTCCCTTCAGTCTGTCCGCGAGGTTAGGGGGGCCCAGCCGTGGGATGGTATGGTGGTGGCGTGTTTTGTCTTTGCGGGATGGCAGAAACCCTCGGGGGCTGGGTCCCCCCCCCCCCCATCACCTCTCTGCTCCCTGTTGCGGCAGATCTGTCACACTCTGACGGAGAAGCTCGTTGCCATGACAATGGGCTCAGGGGCCAAGATGAAGACCTCGGCCAGCGTCAGTGACATCATTGTGGTGGCCAAGCGCATCAGCCCCAGGTGAGGTCCCCACACTCAGTGGGGGATGGGGGGGTCGGAAGTCGGGGTGGGGGCAAGGGCAGGCTCCCCTGAGCAACTCCAGGGGCAACTTGAATGGTTTATGCCCCACACAGTCCCAGATTGCCCAGGAGGGTTTAGAGGCTGGGAGAGTTTTCAGGCTAGGGTGGTGCCACAGGGTCCCCTTCCCTCTGGCGTGACCCCTCCCGTAGGCTTTTTGGAAAGTGCCAGCATATGACTAGGCCCCCTCAGCGTCCTCTTCCTCAGTCCCATGCCAGCTGGGGCAGCTCTCCTTCCCCTGGGCACACCTTCCTGGGCTCTGGGCCAGCAAGCACACTTGCCACGGGTGCCCACACCCCAGTGAGCAGTGAGTTTCCCGCGCGCCCCATCCCAGCTGACATCTGTACTGAGACCAGCCCCGGCCCCATCCATGGCCCGGCCAGCAACCCCCAAGCCCGGGTGGGAGGTGAAGGGACCATTTATATCTCCCAGATTCCAGGCTGTCTGCAGAATCCCATGTAGGAGGCAACCAGCGACTGCAGGCAACAACAGCTCCACCCCCTCATCTGGCCTCAGTTTTGTAAAGAAAGCTCTTTTTCTTAGAGGGAAGGGTGGTACTAAGTTGGGGCTGCCATCTGGTGGCTGGTATGTGGATGTGTCTGAACCGGGAGTTTTTTTTCCCCAGTTCAGGAGGTTTTCTTACATCAGCCTGCTGAGTTCCAGGGGTCCTCGCTTTCGCCCGTGGGCTGGGATGGATCTCAAGGAACCAGTCCTCAGGGGAACGTGAAAGAGTTGGTGCGCTTGAACTCCGTCCAGGGAGTTCAGTGAGTTGAGACAGTGGGAGGGAGATAATCCAGAAAGATCTGGGCTGTCTCTGGAGCTGTCCTGGGCGGGTGTGGCTACAGGAGTGGGATCAGCCTAGCTCGGCCCCTGGCCTGAAGTGGACCCAGGCTCCGAGCAAGCACCAGCCCATTCTCTAGTATCTGCTGGACCTCTCTCATACTTCCTGTCACTTCCAACAGCCGTCCCAGGTCCTGGCAAATTCCTGTGACGCCAGGAACCCCCCAGGCAGCATCACCAGGAGGGCTCGGAGGAGAGAGAGGGCGATTTCTGAGTCCCAGTGGAGTCCTGGGCGGTCAGGACTGGCAGTGGTGCTGGAGCGAGGGTGTGACAGCGCTCAGAGGGTGGACCTCACGTGGGGTGCTCACTGGCCCGTCCTGCTGAGCACCTTGGACTGCTTCCAGAGTGATCCCTGCCATAAATCAGTCAGGGTCCTTGCTCTCTCTTTCTGCCCTCACATCCTTTACCCCCATGGTCTTTCTTACTCTATTTCGTACAGTGTATTGATGGCATACTAGTCTCAAGAAGAGTGGCTTCAGCTACAGGGTAGGAAAAAGGGCTGGCCAAGTGGGGCACTGAGTGACCGAGCGTCTGCGCTTCCTCACCAGCCCGTCAGCCCCAAGACAAGGACCTTCAACCTGTTTGCAAGTGCTTATGGAAATCAAACAACGCATCGTTATTTTTTGCTTCTTGACTAAATGGTCCAGGAGCAAGAATTTGAACGAAAACACTGAATCGTGCAAATGAGGATGAATAAGTAGTTCCTTCTTGAATTTGATTAAAAAAAAATTTAACTATGAACTGTATCATTGCTGCAAGAAATCCAGTGGAGCAGTTTGAACCCAAATTAAACTTGGAGTGTTTTTTTAGTGTTCTGAATATCTACCTGTAACCATGTTTGTTTGTTTGTTTGTTTGTTTTAATACAAAAGTAATAAGCCCTTGTAAAAGTTAAAACATGCAGAAATAGAGAATCTGAAAAGTGAAGGGACCCACCACCCCCCAGTCCCACCCCATCCCAATTCCTGGAAGTAATCAATCACTGTTGAATGGTAAATATTTCTGCAGATTTTTCCCTCACTTCCTGCCAAATGTCATAGCTATTGTCTATTCATTTTTATGCAAATAGGATCCATCAGACTTTGTCTCTTGTTTGGCAGTTTGCCTTTTTGATGTAGTAGTATATCTTTAACATCATTTCACATGTGTGAACTTGTACTTTTTAAGCCATCGGAACTGAAAAACCAGAAGAAATATTCTCTAAACAGAAGTCAAAGTCGTTCTTTTTAATTAATTAATTTTATCTATTTAAACTTTAAAAATTTATTTTCATTTATTTATTTTAAAAAGATTTAATTTTCACTTATTTATTTGTCTGCACTGGGTGTTTACTGTGGCATGTGGGATCTAGATCAAACCTGGGCCCCCTGCATTGGTAGCCCAGAGTCTTAGCCGCTGGACTCCCCAGAGAAGTCTCTGAAGTCTTTCTATTTAAGTACCTTTCTGAGAATGCAGTTAGAGAAAGTCACTAAAGGCTGGGTCTGGAATGTCTAAAGAGGAGCTTTGGGGTGAGGAAAGAAAGGAAGGAGAAAAGGCCATAAGAAAAGGGAAATACTGAAAACCTTTTGCCTCCCCTCAGAGTGGATGACGTTGTGAAATCCATGTACCCTCCGTTGGACCCAAAGCTGCTGGATGCCCGGTGAGAGGGGAGGGGTGGCCGTGTGTATTTTCACGCTGAAAGCTCCCCCTGTTATCAGATCTGTGAGGCTGGCTGTTTCGGTGGTGGAGAAGAAGGCTGCTTTGCTGGATTCCCAAGACTGCCCCAGCTTTGGGTACCATTCACTTCACTGTGAAGGGTCAGCCAACCAGTGAGCCAGGCCTGGCTGGATGCTCGTGGCCAGAGTTCTTCCTGAAACCCCAGAGGAGCAGGGGGAAGAAACAGTCTTAGGTTTTGAATTTTCTGTGATGAAACGTCCATCCAGCTAAGTTGCCTGCCCCTCCCTGCCCTCCCATTGCCCCCATGGGCATCTCTGCTCTTTGGACCCCTGAAGCAGACACACCTCAGCTGTGAGGACTGCCCAGTGGGTCGCTGGTGTGGGTGGTGGTCAGGAATCGAGACTGGCAGTGACAGGTCAGCTAAAGCTGTGCTCACCTTCTCAGTACCTGCCCAGGAACCCTGTCTCATGATCAGCGCTTATACATAGAGCATACGTACGCTTTTGAGATTGTTATGTTCCTCTACCAAGTGCAAACCCACTTGAAACAAAACAAAGCATGTTCCTTTGTCTCTCGGATTTATATGACTGTTTCCCAGGCCCTTTGTGTAGTAATTGCCAGACAGGCTGTGGGTCACAGCAATTCTGTTGGTTTCCCTACCCTACTTCGATTACTGCCCAGCTGTGTTCGTGGGCTCCTCATCTGTAATGCATTCCCAAATTCATCATGTATACTCACTATTTAGGAGATACTCTGCAGTGAGTTTTTCAATACCGAAAAAACAAGCCGCCTCCTCTATTTGGTTTGCCGTTAAATTTTTTGGGAGAATATGGTAAACCAGCGCTGGGTCTTATTGATTCAGAATCAATATATGATGCCCAAGGTGGGGTATGAAGATCCTGTCTTTAAGTGGGCAGCAGCTGGGGATGTGCTTATCCCATTGACTAGATCCAGACTGTCCCACAGAACCCTCTTCTGGGAGATGTTACTGGATGTGTTGCAGAGAGTGGGCTCCCAGTCTTAAATAAGTTAGTGAGACTCAGAGTATTCCATTCTTTGCTTAGAACTTTATCATGTGCGTCATCTGAGAAGGGCTTCAGTTACCTCTGTTTAACTCAGATGTTCCCAGATTTATTTGAGCATGGAACCCTTTTTAAATTACATACCTAGCAACCTCTTGAGGACAGGACTCCAGCTTGGGGAACCCTAGTCTAGACTCTGTCCCCTTGGGCTTTAGGGCAAAGTCCCTTAGCTCCTAGGGAAGCTGATCCTGTTTTTTTTTTTTTTTCCCCTAGGACAACGGCCCTGCTCCTGTCTGTCAGTCATCTCGTGCTGGTGACCAGGAACGCCTGCCACCTGACCGGAGGCCTGGATTGGATTGACCAGTCGCTGACAGCCGCTGAGGAGCACCTGGAAGTCCTTCGGGAAGCAGCCTTAGCTTCTGAGCCAGATAAAGGCCTCCCAGGCCCGGAAGGCTTCCTTCAGGAGCAGTCGGCCATTTAGTGCCTAGTGGCCAGCGACTGGTCACGGGGGCCAGGCTGCTGCCACGACTGGGGGGCTCAGCGGAGCCTCTGCTTCTTCCTGTCGAGTTAGTTGCTCTCCACGGCTGGGGAGTCCAGCTGTGTCTGTGTAGTAAGCAGTTGGTGCCTCTGTTGTAGTTACAGATGGCAGCTGGTGAGTGGCAGTCTAATCCCACAATTAGGGGAGATGACAGTCACCATCTGTACAGCTGAGCTTTGAAAACAGGAGGACTGTAAGCTGTATTTAGTTCACCTCGTGCTTTCAAGAAAATCCAGCCACCGTCTTAAGCATCAGGAGGTTTCACATTAAAATCAGAATTTCTGGCTTCTCTCAAACAATCAGAAGATGATGAAGCAGCTCTGACCTGCATTTTCCAAAGTGGACAATCATTGGAACTGATTGGAATTGATTGGAACACACACTAATCTAGGGTGTGTTAGTCGCTCAGTCATATGGAATATTCCATAAGTAGGAGTTGCCTTTCTTGACAATACTTGTACTCTCTCCCTTGGCCTTTTTCGTTTATTTGTGTTGTGTGCCTGGTCCCTGAGGATCTTAGTGCCTACTTCCCTTTATAGGTTTGGGTTTGAAGGTGAGCAATGTAGAGTTGATCATTCCCTTTTTATCATTATGCCTGCAATTTTACCTAGCTACCACTAGGTGGAGAGTAAATACATACTTAGCTTTCTCTCAAGCGTGTGGTTATTGAGTGAAATTCAAGTGAATGGTGTGTGTTGGGACATATCTGAGAACTGAGGGTGGAAAGAGAGGGGCTTGACTCTCGAGGATGCCTTGTGGGTCTGACTCAAAATGAAATATTCAGAGACCTCCTCCCCAGAGTTCAGACAGGTGAAAATACCACCAGGCAGTAGTTTCCACACTAGCAGTAACATCCACAAAAGACGGGTTCCCATTCCTTTGGTATCTATTTGGCAGTTATTGAAAGACGAGGAGCATTTTTCACAATTTGAGACCTTTGGAGGACCCAGAGTCACAAATTGCCTAATCTAGTGTGTGTCAGTTGCTCAGTCATGTTCAACTCTTTGCAACTCTGTGGACTGTAGCCCACCAGGCTTCTCTATCCACAGAATTCTCCAGGCAAAAATACTGAAGTGGGTAGCCATTGCCTTCTCAACTTAGGGATCTTCCCAACCTAGGGATCGAACCTGGGTCTCCTGCTTTGCAGTCAGATTCTATACCATCTGAGCCACCAGGCATCCAAATTCCATCATTTCCATCACAAGCACAGAGGAACACCTGGAATACTTTGCTTCCTCCCAGGATCTGAGTCTACCTTGCTCTTTGGGAGGGCACTGGCTCGGGAGCTGCCTTGGTTCATATCCTGTGCTGTTAAGTATGTTTGGAGCTCCGTGTCTGTTCCCATTTCATTTTCTGTGCCCTAATTCAAGTCAGCAAATCCCTCAGCCTGATTTTAGAGAACCAAGAACCCATTTCCCAAGCCCAGGATTGGGACCTTGCTCATCACTGACATGTGTCATCCATCCAATTTCTTCTAAAAAGCAAGATGCTTCTCACCAGCACAGTGCATGCCAGTTCCCCACTTGAGAAGATGGATTCACAACAGGGAATCAACGGGGAAGCTGGGGATCAACTCTCATAGAAGGATGAGCGTTGGCTGAGCGCATGCTGGGTAACTTTCCTGTCTTGCTGGTGAGCTGTGAATGGGAAATATTCAGAATTACTTTGACTTTTGTTATATTTTTAAGATTTCTTTTTATATGGACCATTTTAAAAGTCTTTATTGGATTTGTTACAGTATTGCTTCTGTTGTTTATGTCCGTTTTCTTGGCTGGCTGTGAGGCATGTGGGATCTTAGTTTCCTGACCAGGGATGAAATTCGCACCCTCTGTGTTGGAAACTGGAGTCTAAACCACTCCCCACTTTGACTTTTCTATCTGTGGGCTCCATCGTAGGTATCCAGAGTCCTGTTTTTGTCCTTTTCCCTCCCTTTCAATACCTGCTTTCGTAACCAGACTGGGAACCACCACGCTAAGGTTGCAGCCACGGCTGTCAGTGTCTCTGCATTCCAACCCGGACCCGAGCCCCTAGCCAAAGAGAGCCCTTCACCTCTCAGATACCATCCACAGGTGTGGGGTTAGAAGTGGAGAAGTTTCCCAGCCTCTCTTCCCATCTCTTCTCTGAGCCC
Source organism: Madoqua kirkii (assembly GCA_006408675.1). Lineage (NCBI taxonomy): Eukaryota > Metazoa > Chordata > Mammalia > Artiodactyla > Bovidae > Madoqua > Madoqua kirkii. The sequence continues at coordinate 27,349 of SJYC01027315.1, read as the reverse complement.
TGGCAAGTCCTGGACCACCTGCTCCCTCCAGCCCTGAGATGCTGATCCTTTAATAGTGAGGAAAGGTTCCTGAAGGCCTTAAAAGCGTCTGCCAGGCTCCAGGATCTCCGATTCTGCTGCGGTGTAGTTTTCCTTTTGTCTCCAGCACAGGACAAATATGTCTCTGGATCTGTTTGGCGGCTGATGGATGAGGTGGAAGCACTGTCTTTGGGGTGGGTCTCTTCTAGCCCTTTGGACATTGTAGGAACTTTCCTCTTTTCTTGGGAGGGGCTGGCCGGGGAGCTGGGGATCCAGCCAGGTGTGGTTTCGCGAGGACGGACACAGCCCAAGTCCCTAGTTCACTAGTGTATCATTGTAGATCTTTTCTCCCATGACCCCTACCCCCACCTCCTACCCCGGAGCAGGAACATCAGACTCAGATTCTGAACGAAGAAGAAACTAGGGATCAGAATTGAGTATGAGATGAGCAAGTGCTTTGAAGTCAGACAGAATTAGATTCAAACTTGGGTTCAGTCATTGTGTGAGCTTGGACAAGTTTCTTAATCTCTCTGGTCCTAAGCTCTCTCATCTGTAAAAATCAAGGCTGCTGCCTCATTGAGCCTCTCAGGTGGCTGAGTGGTGAAGAATCCACCTGATATTGTAAGAGACAGAAATGTGGGTCCAGATGCTTCCCTGGGTCAGGAAGATCCCCTGGGGAAGGAAACAGCAACCCACTCCAGTATTCTTGCCTGGAAAATCCCTCTGGGTTGGTATGCCAATTAAATGAAGCAGTGTATGCAAAATGCCCAACTGTGTGCCTGGTACTCATTAGCCAATGTTAACCCTTCTCTCCCCAGAGCTCCCTGTGCCCTGGGGCAGCTGATCAAGATGGTGTCACCCCAGTTACCATAGCTCTGTCTAAGCAGGAGCTCGAGAGATGAGTAGCCCAAAATCCGGAATCCACTGCAGTTGGGAGAGTGGCCCAGCCTCGTGCCTGCCCCACCCCAGCTGTGTTCACAACAGGAAGGCAGTCCACACTCCTGGCCTCTTATCAGTGTTCCCAGGGTTGACTGCCCAAACTCACATTCCTTCAGAGCGCGGTCTGGAGCCTCCTCCAGCTTGTGAAATCTCCCAGACGGAACACGTGTTCTTGGCATCCGACTTGCCCTGGTGCTTACCCTGACCGCCTCATTCCAGGAGTTCCTTTTCTTCAGAGGCCCTTTCCACTCTGCGTGGCCACATGAGCCTGACCTTGACGAAGTGACTTACAGTTCAAAGTCCCTGAGTTGCGTTGGACACTTTGGAAAGGTGTCAAGTGAAGAACTTCCATCTATTTCCTCCTTCACTCCCTCTATCCTCCTCACCCTCCCTTCTCACTTCCCTCCTCCCCCTTCTCCTCCCTCCCCCCAGCAAGTACTGTTCACTTACTCTGGAGGAAGTGTAGTGCTAGGTGCTGGGAATATGGAACCAAAGTCACAATCCCTGGTCTTAAAAAGCAGAGACAGGGACTTCCCTGGCAGTCCAGCGGTTGAGACTTCACCTTCCCATGCAAGGGACTAGGGTTCGATCCCTAGTCAGGAAAGTGGGGGTTGGACAGGTTGGAGGGGGTTGAAGCTTCATCCTGAGCATAATGAGGACCCTAGAAAGGCTTTCCCTGGGAGGTGACACGGTCAGATTTGCAATTTAGAAAGAGAGCATTTATTTCATACCCTATGATGTTAGATTCTAAGACCCAGAAATGTCCTGATGTCACTGAGTACACGTTTCCCACCCCCTGAGTCTGAGTGGCTCATGACTCAATCACAGTATAAAGGCAGGGTGGGCAAATGCTTAGGGGTAGAGGAAGAGAGGGGCTGGGGTTAGAACAGGAAGTGCTGGGGTAATGACGAAGTCCTGCTGGGTCTGATCCTAGTAGGTAGTTACAGTGTCTTTGTATCAGAAATGCTAATGGGCAGTTTTGAGAATTGGCAACATCCCTTGGTTCTTACTGTTTAATTCTATATGTGTTTTATCATCCCCATTTTACAGATCAGCAAATCAAAGCCTAGGGAGAGAAGGATGAGAGCAGGGGGAGTTCCCTGGTGATCTAGTGGATGGAACTTAGCACTTTCACTGCTGTGGCCTGGGTTTAATCCCCTGTCGGGTAACAGATCCTGCAAGCCTTGTGGCATGGCCACCCTCCCTCCCAGAAAAGAATGAGAGCGGGAACTTCAACTCCCTGCTTTGTGTTCTTTTTTTTTATTAAAAAAATTTAAAAAATTTATTTATTATTTATTTGACTGCACTGGGTCTTAGTTGTGGCATATAGGGTCTAGTTCCCTGACCAGAGATTGAACCTGGGTCCCCTGCATTGGGAGCTTGGAGTCTTAGCCACCTGACCCCCAGGGGAGTCTCCCACCTTATGTTCTCTACCTACTCCTGCCTGCCTGCATTCAGTGGGTGGGGAAATCCATAACAAGAAGGAAACAGCAGATACCAGAGTTATTATTCTATTTTCTTCTAGTATTTTTCATTAAAAATGGTGGTCATGACCCATAAATTAATTTCATGGCCGACTAATCAGTTACAACCAACAGGATGGTAGAACATGGGCACTGAAATGAGAGCTGGGGCATGGGTGAGATATTCTCTCTCCACTCAAGATGACTTAATTTTATCCTTTTTAAGTAAAGCATGCTTTTACCAGAATAATGGCAAAAAAATTTATGGTGCAAAATGAATAATTAATTTATTACGTGATTAATTAGTTCAAAAGTCATCTGTGGACTCTCTACACTGGATTAAACCCTGGGATGCAGGAATGAATAAAAATATAATGCCTCTCATGAGATGCATATGATCTAAGGTGGAAAGAAACCCATAAAGAATGATTTTCAATCTGTTAATAATTCAGTTAAGTGCTGGATAAGAGACTGTGGTGTGCAGTGGTAGCACAGAGCAGAGGCAGCAAGCTCATCTCGTGAGAGAGTTTCCTAAGAGAGAGAGTTTCTAAGAGTTTCCTAAAGGCGATGCTGTCTCAGAAGCATTGTTAAGGAGGGATCTAGGAGGCGGTGGAGGTGGAGGAGAACAGAAGCCTGGGGAAGGGCAGTCTGTGCAGCTGACATCCCACACTGGGCTCAGGGAATTACTGCTTTAATCATCCTGGAGGGGGGTGGGGGTAGGATGGAGGGAGAAGAGGCATGGACCAGAGCCTGGGGTTTTCTTTTAGGTGGTAGGGAGCTATTGAAAGTTTAAAAAGTGCTTAGTTTTTTCTTGAAGAACAGTCAGATGATCTCTGCGCCCTTATCTGCCTTTAATGTTACTCAGATTTGATAAATGCACCATCGTTTAGCATTGTGTTAATGTGTGTTTCACTGAGTGCTAGTGGAACAAATTTTTCATGTGTTTATTAGCTCCTTGTACTTATTCACGTCTGTTGCCCATTTGTCTTCTGGGATTTTATTATTTTTCTTATCGATCTGTATGAGCTCTTTATATATTAAGGATAACAACCCTTTGTCACGTTTATTGCATACACTTTCCCCAGCCTTGTCATTTGCCTTTTAGTTTTGTTTAGAATGGTTTCTGACATCCAGCCGTTTTAAATTTGGTGTAGTCAAATGTATTGATTTTCTTTCCCTTGGTGATTTCTCTTTCATTGCTTTTATACTTAGAAAATCCTCTCTCATCCAAAGATCAAATAAATATCATTGAAATATTTGGAGCAGTGATGTACCATGGGTGAATGATTATTAATAATATTCACAAGTTAGATATGGTGGTAAAACAAATAAACAAACTAACCAACCAGCCTGGAAGAAATCAAATCTTCCTTTATTTACCCCAAACCCAGCTCAAAGTTAAAGGTGGGAACCATAAGGGATCAAAGAGATGGATGAGGGTGATGAGGAAAGGCAGAGTCTTCAAGGACTAGCAGGAGGTGGTCAGTGTGGGGAGGAGCTCCATATCCTAAGTTAAATATGAAGGAACATAGCATGTTTTGCTAGAATCCTAGATGAGACAAAGCAGGGATGCAAGAGTGGGTTGAAAAGAGGATTAGGGAAAGCCAAGCAGGGCCCATAAATCATGCTTACTGTATCCTGAGGACAATGGAGAGCCATTGAAGATATAACCCAAATAATTCTTGGCACCTCATGGAGTCATTCCTGCAGTTTCATCTGAGGGAGCACAGGCTGGCAGTCAGAAGTAACTAGAAAGGAAGACTGATGACAAGCTTGACAGTGGTTCTAGTCTGCACTCCCTTGGAGAGACTGGGTGCCTTCAGGGTAGTATGGCTGGGTGTAGACTACACTCCCTTCGGACTAACCTTTCTTCAATCTGGACCGGGTAGATGGTGGGGAGGTGATGTCATATCTCTCTCTCTTTTTAATGGCTTTTGGTCACACTGCACAATGTGTGGGATCTTAGTTCCCCAACCAGGGATCAAACTCATGCCCCCTCCCTCGGAACCTCGGAGTCTTGATCACTGGACTGCCAGGGAAGTCCCTGTCATTTCTTATTCTTTTTCCTTCTCTCCCCTGGTGCCGGGAGAGAGTCTGGGTTTGGATCCTAATTCCGTCACTCCAGACACATCTCCTTTCCCAACTGCCCGCCTCTCTTCCTTTTGTAAATTGCATGTGACACATGTTATATACCAAGCATTATCTGAGTGATGGAGCTACAAGGCAGAGATAAACCACACAGTTTCTGCCCACATGGGACAATAGGCTAGTGAGGAAAGGCAAATATCAAGGAAATGACTGTTTGAATCAATGGAAAATGAAAAGCTTTAGAAAGTATTTTACAAAGAGAGAGAAAATCTTATGAGAGATTGTTAGGGAAACTGATCTATCTAGATGTTAAGAAAGTCTTTGATTATCGGGGATCTACTCTGTGGAGGATATGCAGGAGTTCAGAGGTGGAGGAATGGAGTCCAGGCGAAGGTCCTTTGGCAGAAGGACAAGAATTGAGACAAGGCTAGTGTGATTGGTGAGGAGACTGGGAGGAAGACAAAGTTGACAGTAAGGCAGGAGGTCAAGCCACACCCAACCTTTTAAGCCTGTGAAGGATACTGGTCTTTATGTGGAGTGATGTGAGTCCATTCAAGTGGTTTATTCGTAGCTTGTGGGTTGGAGTGAGCTGGAGGTAGAGCTGCAATAAATTTGTACTTTGAAAAGGTCTTTTTGGTTCACTATCAACGTCCAGCTGGATTAGGGCTTCCCTGATAGCTCAGCTGCTAAAGAATCTGCCTGCAATGTGGGAGTCCTGGCTTCAACCCCTGGGTTGGGAAGATCCTCTGGAGAAGGGAAAGGCTACCCACTTGAGTCTTCTGGCCTGGAGAATTCCATGGACTGTATAGTCCATGGGGTCGCAAAGAGTCAGACAAGACTGAGTGACTTTCACTTTCACTTTCAATTGGATTAGGCCAGACTGGATAGGGGAGACCCAGTGCTATTGCATTAATCAAGGCAAGAGAAGATGGTAGCTTGGTCTGGGTAGGGAGAGGGAGATGGGAAGTTAGGGGAATGGATACATTCAAGAGAGACTTAGTAAGTAAAAGAAATAGGACTTGGGGTGGATTGGCTATGGAACAGTGATGCAAGATGATGAAGTATCCAGAAAGACTCCTTGGTTTCAGGTTAGCACACCTATGTTCTAGGACAGTTTGGGAATAGGGAATCCCTGGTATAGGAAATGCCGGAGGAGGATCAGGCTTGGGAAAGACGTTGAGACCATCTGCTTCGGATTTGAAGAGTATTAGGTGCATTTGATATACTATAAGCTGAGTTTGATATTTAAGCCAAGAACTTCCAGATATACAAGCTGGATTTAGAAAAAGCAGAGGAACCAGAGATCAAATTTCCAACGTTCTTTAGATCATAGAGAAAGCAAGGAAATTCCAGAAAAACGTCTACTTCTGCTTCATTGACTATGCTAAAGCTTTTGACTGTATGAATACAACAAACTGGAAAATTCTTCAAGAGATGGGAATACCAGACCACCTTACCTGCCTCCTGAGAAATCTGTATGCAGGTCAAGAAGCAACAGTTAGAACTGGACATGGAACAACAGACTGGTTCCAAATAGGGAAAGGAGTACATCAAGGCTGTATATTGTCACCCTGCTTATTTAACTTATATGCAGAGTACATCATGCGGAATGCCAGGCTGGATGAAGCACAAGCTGGAATCAAGGGAGAAATATCAACAACCTCATATATGCAGATGATACCACTGTTATGGCAGAAAGTGAAGAGGCACTAAAGAGCTTCTTGATGAAAGTAAAAGAGTGAATTAAAACAGCTAAGATCACGGCATCCATGCCCATCAATTCACGGCTAATAGAAGGGAAAAAGTGGAAACAATGACAGACTATTTTCTTGGGCTTCAGAATCACTGCAGACAATGACTGTAGACATAAAATTAAAAGATGCTCCTTGGAAGAAAAGTTATGACCAAATTATATTAGAAAGCAGAGACATCACTTTTCTCACAAAAGTGTGTCTAGTCAAAGCTATCGTTTTTCTAGTAGTGATGTAAGGCTGCCAGAGTTGGACCATAAAGAAGACTGAGCAACAAAGAATTGATGCTTTTGAATTGTGGTGCTGGAGAAGACTCTTGAGAATCCATTGGACAGCAAGGAGATCAAACAGGTCAACTCTAAAGGAAATCAACCCTGACTATTCTTTGGAAGGGCTGATGCTGAAGCTGAAGCTCCTGTACTTTGGCCATCTGATGCTAAGAGCTCACTCACTGGAAAGACCCTGATGCTGGGAAAGATGAGGCAAAGGAAAAAAGGATGAGATGGTTAGATAGCATCACTGACTCAATGAACATGAATTTGAGCCAACTCTAGGAGATTGTGGAGGACAGAGGAGCCTGGGCGCTGCAGTCTGTGGGGTCACAAGAGAGTTGGACGTGACTTAGCAAACTGAACAACGAGCTGAGTTTGATACAATGGTTCAGGGAAGACTATGCTGGAAATTTTTTAGTACGTACTTTAAAACATAGCTTATTTTATTTCTTCGGCTGAGTCAGGTCTTAGTCGCAGCACCCAGGATCTTTTGTTGTGGTGCACAGACTCTCTAGTTATGGCTCATGGGCTCAGTAGTTGCCACAAATAAGTTTAGTTGCTCCAAGGCAACTAAGGATCTCAGTTGGGATCTTAGTTCCCTGACCAGGGATCAAACCCATGTCCCTGCATTACAAGGCAGATTCTTGTACCATGGACCATGAGGGACATCCCTTGGCTGGAGGTTTTTCATAGATCCTTATGTTAGAGTTGTAGCTGATGAGGTGATACTAGGGAAAGAGTATGGGGTGAAAAGAGAAGAGGGCCATAGGTCACTCTAACATTAATATGATCTTGGGCCAGTCTAAGGCCATTGTAGAGTTATTTTGATAGCTACATAAAATACTGTATGCTCAGTGTCTAGCACTTAGTAGGCACTTGATAAATGCTGGATACATTTCCCTTCTCTCTGTTAACCACTCTAATACCTTTATTTTATTTTTATGTATTTTATGGCTCCATGTATTGCCACCGGAGACTTAAACCTAATTCTTCCAACTTGAGATAGCTCCAGGGTACCTGTTGTCTATACTAGGCAAGCACTGTTCTCCAACGCTCAGCCCAGGAGAGCCTCCCTTTTTGAGAGCTGTCTGAACCTGAACTAAGAGTACTCTGGGCCTTTGTTTGGTTGACCAATGGCCAAGACTTGGAGAGCCAGTGTTCTTAGCATACCCAGTGACACCTACCTTAGAATTATCTACCTTAGATATCATACTCCCTATCATTTCTAGAACATTTTGTGTGCGTTTTTTCCCCCCAGAGAATTTTCACAGCGATTAGCTCTGTTGTTCATCACAAGAATTTTCATTATGAAATGCGTTTGCATAGTTTATTTACCTTGAATTCTTCTCCCAGCACTGAAACCACAGCATTTTGAGCGAATACACCTAAGGATGACTTAGGAATCCACTCCTCTCATGCTTAACCTCGCTTTCTGTTGTTTTCTCATTTTATTTTCAAATTGTGAGTTTTATCTTCCTGGTCATATTCTTCCCCATGTTGCAGCGGTTCTCAAAATTACAATCCTACCCTTTTTTTCCTTTCTTTTTGGCACCTTGCCCTCTTCATCGCCTTTCACCGACACCAAATCTTCTGGCCCCCAAACCCACTGATCCGGCATATTCACATTTTAGACTCCTCTTCACCTCATTTCTCTCTGACGCCGCAGATGCTGTTTATTCTGCACTGAAGCATCATTTGAGCTTTAACTAGAGATTTGTTATGCAAGGCAGCCTCGGCCAGGTTCTTCCTTTGCCCCTGGCATCTTTAAAGATTCTCTCTGCTTCTCAAGTCTCAAATCACTCCCTTCTCCCCGCCTCCCTTCTGCATAAATTTCCCTGATTTTTCTTCCTCTGTCTTCTGCTCTCCGTGTCCATCCCCTCACCAAACATGTCATAGGCCCTACAATGAATCAGACTCTGCTGGGCTCTGGGGATTCAGACACCCGTGACCTGGTCCATGACCTTGAAATGCCCTCAGTCTGCCACAGTGGGTCGAAAATCCAATAGCTCATCAGAATCATTGAATTTAAAAGAAGGCCGAAGTCCTAGACCTAGAAATTCCTATTTAATTGGTCTAGAGTGGAACCCAGGAATTGGCACCCCACTCCAGTACTCTTGCCTGGAAACTTTCATGGACGGAGGAGCCTGGTGGGCTGCAGTCCATTGGGTTGCTGAGTCAGACACGACTGAGCGACTTCACTTTCAATTTTCACTTTCATGCATTGGAGAAGGAAATGGCAACCCCCTCCAGTGTTCTTGCCTGGAGAATCCCAGGGACGGGGGAGCCCGGTGGGCTGCTGTCTGTGGGGACACACAGAGTCAGACACGACTGAAGCAACTTAGCAGCAGCAGCAAAAAGAGATTCTAACGTGCAGCCAGGGATGAGAAGCACTCACTGGCCTAATAGATAAGATAGGTGGGTAAACAAATGATTATAATACAATGTGAGGACAGAAGGAAGCAAGTGGGGCTGGAGGAGAATAAAGAGAAGCTCCTCATTCTCCTCGGGGCCCTAACTCAGAGCCCCCTCCCATGCTAGAGATCCTTTTCACAGAGCCTCGTCAGGATTGTTAGGATGGAAGAAACAGCATCTCTGAAAGCAGGGTTACCTTCACTGAAGAGCAATTAGGAGCTGGAGCCTGGCCTTGGGCATCAGGCCAACCTGCAACCAAATCTTAGTTTTGTCGCTGTTAGCTGTGTGGCCTTAGGCAAATTGCTACCTACTATTAAGTCTCGAGAGGGTAGGTCCATAAAGTACGTGTGTGGATTTTTATTTATTTTTGCCTGCGCTGGCTCTCTGTTGCTGCGCTCGGGCTTTCTCTAGTTGTGGCGAGCAGGGCTACTCTCTGGTTACGGTGTGCAGGCTCCTCATTATGGGGGCTCCTCTCGCTTCTCTGGCATATGCTCCAGAGCACAGGCTCAGTAGCTGTGGGGCACAGGCTTAGTTGCTCCACAGCGTATGGACTCTTCCGGGACCAGGGATAGAACCTGTGTCCCCTGCATTGGCAGGTGGATTCTTAACCTGCACCACCGGGGAAGCACCTATGTATGTGTGTGTGGAGTGAGGGGTCTGATGTCTATGGTGTGTCCTAGCCACTGCCCTACACCCAGTCCGTGTTCAAAAAATCGGGACTACAACCGCGTTGAAGTACCATTTATGCACTAAAGATGCTCAGTTTTTCTTCCTTCAGCAGCAAATACTCAAGTGACCACCTGTGTTTGCCCTATTGATCTATCCCTGCTTGAGGGTGATACTCTTTACTTGGTCTAGCTTCTTGCAGTTTTCAAAAGGGCTAACATCTGAACCTTACCCTGCCATGGCACCCACTTCTCCAGATTCTTTCTTTCAAATGTTTGCCATTTTCTTCTTTTTCCCCCCTCTCTTTTTATTTTTTAAATTTTTAAAAATTTATCTTAATTAGAGGCAATTACTTAACAATATTTTTGCCATACATTGACATGAATCAGCCATCAGACACAGTACGTAATATGTGTTGTTCTTATTTTTATTATTTAAAGTGAAAAAATTGAAGTATGGTCGATTTGCAATGTTCTATTAGTTTCTCGTGTACAGCGTGATTCACATATATAGAATAGAATATATATATAGAATAGAATATGTATATAGAATAGAATATGTATATACAATAAACTATATAGAGAATAGAATATACAGAGAGAATAGAATATATACAGAGAATAGAATGTAAAAGAGTTTATATACAGAATAGAAAAGAATCTGAAAAAATATATCAAAATATATAATAAAAACATAACAAATTAAAAATTGAAGTATAGTGATTCACATGGTTGTGTTAATTTCAGGTGTGCAGCAAAGTGATTCAGTCATATATTTCTATTCTCTCCCAGATTCTTTGCCATTGTGGGTTATTATAGGATATTGACTAGCTCCCTGTGCTGCACAGTGGGTCCTTGTTTCTCTATGTTATACATAGTACGCGTGTATCTTGTTTCTCGGCTCACCTTCTTTTCCTGAGACATCCGTCCAAGGTTTGCTTGGTCTTGAGTCTGAAGAACTCGACAGCCAACCCCCAAGTCCCTGGGGAATTGGTCAGTCCTAGAATTACACCACTAGCTGGGAGGCCGTGTTCTCTCCCCACAGCCTGCCCGGCTCTCTCGGAGCCTTCCTTGCTCCTGGGACAGACCTCTGAACTCTGCATGCTGTCCATGCTTCTGTCTGGCACCGCCTTTTTCTGTCTCTCCTCTTTCAGCTCCACCGGGGCCCTCCGACCCTCCCCGCCCCCAGCATTTCCCAGGGATGCATAGCCCTCCACCCTGCCTGCTGCCCTGTCTTTCTCTCTTAATTATCACTCTATTTGTACAGCCTTCTCACTTTGGTTCTTTTTTCAATCTTTATTTTTGAGTGATTTCTGTTTCAGTCCACCACCTTTGTCGTACGCTCTCCAATCTTCATTATTTACCTCCGCTAATGGGCTTACCTGTTCTGCTCCTTTCAACGCTGGGCTTTATTCTTCCCTGTGAAGCTGTCTCGTATTGCCTTCCAGGTGACCCGGCCACATCTGGCTTACTAAAGATAAACAAAACTGCTTTTTCCTCCATCACCGTTCTTGTTGAACTGATAATTTCCTCCTGACCTGATGGGACTTTGTGTATCCCCCATGCCACCTCCTCAGTGGGGATCACATTCTGTACCTACCTTGCTGGAGTCCATGGACCCCTTATGCACATGCCTGGGAGGCCCATCGGTTCAGTTCAGTTCAGTTCAGTTCAGTGGCTCAGTCCTGTCCGACTTTTTGTGACCCCATGAACTGCAGCACGCCAGGCTTCCCTGTCCATCACCAGCTCTCAGAATTTACCCAAACTCATGTCCACTGAGTCGGTGATGCCATCCAGCCATCTCATCCTCGGTCGTGCCCTTCTCCTCCCACCTTCAATCTTTCCCAGCATCAGGATCCTTTCAAATAAGTCAGCTCTTCACATCAGGTGGCCAAAGTATTGGAGTTTCAGCTTCAACATCAGTCCTTCCAATGAACAACCAGGACTGACCTCCTTTAGGATGGACTGGTTGGATCTCCTTGCAGTCCAAGGGACTCTCAAGAGTCTTCTCCAACACCACAGTTCAAAAGTATCAATTCTTCAGCACTCAGCTTTCTTTATAGTCCAACTCTCACATCCATACATGACCACAGGAAAAACCATAGCCTTGACTAGACGGACCTTTTTTGGCAAAGTAATGTCTCCTCTTTTTAATATGCTGTCTAGGTTGGTCATAACTTTCCTCCCAAGGAGTAAGCATTTTTTAATTTCATGGCTGCAGTCACCATCTGCAGTGATTTTGGAGCCCCCCAAAATAAAGTCTGACACTGTTTCTACTGTTTGCCCATCTATTTCCCATGAAGTGATGGGACCAGATGCCATGATCTTCATTTTCTGAATGTTGAGCTTTAAGCCAACTTTTTCACTCTCCACTTTCACTTTCATCAAGAGGCTCTTTAGTTTTTCTTCACTTTCTGCCATAAAGGTGGTGTCATCTACCTATCTGAGGTTATTGATATTTCTTCTGGCAATCTTGATTCCAGGTTGTGCTTCATCCAGCCCAACGTTTCTCTTGATGTATTCTGTATATAAGTAAAGTAAGCAGGGTGACAATATACAGCCATGACATACTCCTTTTCCTCTTTGGGGTAGCAGTTATTGTTCCTGTTATGAAATTAGGAAAATGAGACTTAGCAGGGAAGAAACTGAAGCCCCAGAGGAAGTGAGTCTCCAAGCTTGTGTGGCTAGTAAGGGAAGATCTGAAAACAGTCAGGCCAAGACATTCCCAGTTCATTGCTGGGTGCACGGGTCTACCTGGGCATGACAACTGGACAGGCAGTGTGCAGGGATGAGCTCTGGATGCCGCTTTCAGGAAGGTTTCATAAACTCTTCTTGGTGTAAGCCTATGACCCTGGCCTGCTGGTCTCTTGGGTTAATGTTTCAGAAGGGCAGATGAAACACATGCTTCTGTTTATTTTTAGGGTGTCAGCCACAGGGACTCTAGGACCAAGATTCAGCAACGTCTTCCCTTGTACACCAGATATAAAGTATGCAGTCCCAGTGGTTTTCTGGCTTGGATGTGCCTTTTTTTAAAAAATCATTTTTTAAAGTTTTGTGTGTGTGTGTGTGTGTGTGTGTGTGTGAACCATTCTTAAAGTCTGTTTTGAATTTGTTACACTATTGCTTCTGTTGTTTGTGTTCTGGTGTTTTTGCTTAGCTCCCAAACTGGGGATCGTACCACGCGGCCTACTTTGGAAGGTAAGGTCTTATCCACTGGACTGCCAGGGAAGTCCCTGGATGTTCCTTTAGTCTAGCTTCTGTGTTCTGTCTGGATAAGAGGTCCAGCTAGGAGAGCACACTCAATATTCCATTCAACCTTGTGCTTCCTGCACAGGTGGGATCAGGTGGTGTGTGTGCATGTGTGTGTGTGTGTATGAATGCATATGTGTACATGTTCAAGGGTAGTGATTTGCTCTTGCTTACGTGCCTGCAAAGTGGGAGACCTGGGTTCGATCCCTAGTTTGGGAAGATCCCCTGGAGGAGGGTATGGCAGCCCACTCCAGTAATCTTGTCTGGAGAATCCCCATGGACAGAGGAGTCTGGCAGAGTACAGTCCATGGGGTCACAAAGTCAGATATGACTGAAGGCACAGCACAAGCTAAAACTGAAAATGGAAGAGCCGTATTGTTTTGCAAGACAGAATATCTCTCCTCATTTTCCTTTAGAAACTCCACTCAAATGTGCTCTTCTCAAGATGGAGGCATGTCAAATCGTGGGTAGTGTCTTCTCCCCAACTGTTCTTTACTCCTGCCCAGGAGGAGGAGTGTCTAGACTAGTTGGACAGAAGTGGGTATTCTCTGGGTCACCTTCTAGTGGACAGGGCTGCTGTGACTCTAAATGAGTGAGGATCCAGGTCAACTGCTTCCGGTCAAGTTCCCTCGCTCCTCAGCAAGCCCTCCTCCTCCTCCTGTCTCAGGATGGAGCCTCTTTGGTCCAGGCTAGGGGCTACCTCCTAGAAGGCTCACATCCTTGTTGGCACAGCTGAACTGAGCTTCGTCTGAGGCCTCATCACAGTCTCTGCAGGTGAGCCTCAGGGTGTGGTGTCAGGAATTCTGTTCCAATATTTAGATTTGAGAGTTAGAAATCCCACATTATACCCTTGGCCTAATCTGAATTCTCCAACATGAATTATAGGCAAGCCCGTGGTTCAAGATCTGGAACAGAACAGAGTAGACGAGTAAGCTTGATATTTGTTTTCCATTTGGCTTGTAATCCTTGCATATCTGTGTCATTGGTTAATCTTACTAGAGACTGGAGGAAGGAGAGAAATGTGTTACCTGGGGCCCCTGTTGTTTGTCATCATGAGAAAGATGTGATAAAAAGTCATAAGAATGTAAACAATGTGGAGGAGTTCAAAGGTAAGCTCTTGAAGCGCAGATGCACCAGGATGAAAAACAGGAACCATCTGATCACTTAGGGGACCCCTGATCACCACGAGGAGGTGCTGAAGCTGCGAGAAGCCTTAAGAAACAAAGGCCTTGTGTGGGCTGGATCCTCGCTGCCTGCTGAGCTGATTTAAATGCTGTCCATGCGTTATTTCATTTAATTTTCACAATCAGTGAAGAATCTGACCAGAAGGATGCTATTATTCCCACGACCCTTGGATTAGGGCAATCAGGCGTTGGCCCGAGGCTGCAGAATAACTCAGTAGCACATTTGGGATAAGCTCCCAGGTCTCCAAACCCAATTTTCAGGTCCTTCTCTCCCTATTATGATTCACCAGTTGTTTTCTTTTCTGATTTAATTTTGGCTGCATGGGTCTTCATTGTTCTGAGTGGGCTTTCTCAGTTGCGGCGAGTGGGGGCTACTGCGCAGCTGCAGGGCACGGACGGGCTCCTCCTGGCGGTCACTTCTCTCTCCAGGGAGCCTGAGCTTCGCTGACCCCGTGGCATGCAGAATCTTCCCGAACCGGGAATCGAACTGTGTCCCGTGCAAGGCAAGGCAAATTCTTAATCACTGGACCACCAGGGGAGTCTTTGCCCAATTTAATAAAGGCTGGGACTGATCATGGTCCTTGAGATAATGAGGTGCTCCCCCCGGGAGGGGCTGGTGTGGGGAGCCCTGGCTCTCAGGCCTCTGCTTGGATGCAGCACTGTGGCAGATGGACCTGTGGGTGCGGCACGTGTAGCTGTCCCTTTCTTAAGTACACAGAGGGGAAAGTTCTCCTGCCTGGGGACAAAGTCCAGAAGGTGCGGCTGGGTGCTGCAGTGTTGGCTGACTGCCAGCTTTGAATAACAAGGCATAACACCTGGCATATTGGCACAATAAGGTCCAGACTGAGCAGGGACCGAAGTTCATGGTCTTCCTTCTGGGCTTTCAGCAGCCCCTCTTTTCACGCTCCTAGCGCGTGGGGAGCTTGCAGCTGGCAGTTTGCGTATGTTACTCTTCCCTTCCCTTCAAGGTAAAATTTCAGATTCATGTCTATAGACTTTTTTCATTCTTATGAGTTTTCCTGAGATTTACTCAAATCAGATAGGTAGCCAGACCTAACCCATGAAAGATCCACTGACATCCTAAAGTTGGAGACTCACGACTCCCACTCATGCCTTTAGCCTTGACTCCGCCTTCACCGTCTCCTGGCTTTGGACGGGTTCCCTCTGCCTGGAACATCCTCTGTTGTTCAGTTCTCCTTCAAGGAGCCTCTCAAATGTTGCCTAATACAATAGCTAACACTTGCAGACTAATACTGTGTGCCAGGCATGTTCCAAACATTTTATGTTTATTCCCTCGTTTAATCTTCTCAACAACCATATAGCCTAGCAACCATTATTATTCCTATTTTGCAGATGAAAAAGATGAAGCGCAGAGAGGGTAGGCAACTTGACCACACAGATGTAGAGAACAAAAGCATGGATGCCAAGAGGGTAGGAGACAGGGGGATGAATTGGGAGCTCGGGATTGACATATACACACTGCTGTGTATAAAATAGGGCTTCCCAGACAGCACAGTGGGAAAGAATCCACCAGCCTATCCAGGAGATGCAGGAGGCTCAAGGTCGATCCCTGGGTTGGGAAGATCCTCTGAAAGAGGACATGGCAACCCACTCCAGTATTCTTGCTTGGAGAATTCCATGGACAGAGGAATCTGGCGGGCTACAGTCCATGGGGTCCCAAAGAGTTGATGTGGCTGAGCAAATGAACATGCAGCACATGTACAAAATAGACAATGAGAACCTGCTGAAGAAAACAAGGATCTCTACTTGGTGCTCTGTGGGGACCTAAGTGGGGAGGAAATTCAAAAAATAGGGAATATACATATACATATGGATGATTAACTTTGCTGTACAAGCAGAAACTGACACAGCAGTGCAAACTAACTATACTCCAAACAAAACAAAACAAAACAAAACACACACCTCATCCAAGATTACACTATTAATAAGTGGCAGACCTGAGATTGTGTTCTGGTCTATTTCCAAATATGGAAATTGGCAGCATAATATATTGAAGGTACGTGGGTGGGTGGGACTCAAATCCTAGTTCCATCATTAAAGCTGTGTGAATTGGGGAGGTGATTTAGCCTTTCTGAACTCCAATTTTCTCATCTCCAAAAGTCAGTAATACATCCAGCATCATATAGTCACTTATGAGGTTGAAAAGAGATAAACAGAGAAAGAATCGGTCGCTCACGAGTAAGTAATACATCTTAGTTTCTTTCTCTTGCCTTTTTAAAAAAAAATTTGTTTTTTAATTGGAGGAAAATTGCTTTACAATGTTGTGTTGGTTTCTGTTGTACAACAATGCGAATCAGTCATAATTATATATATATATATGCCCTCCTTCTTGAGCCTCCCCCTCCTTCCCCCACCCCGCCCCCTAGATTATTCCAGAGCACCAGGCTGAGCTCCGTGTGTCGTACATTAGCTTCCCACTGTCTGTTTTGCACATGAGAGTGTATACACGTCAGTACTACCTTTATCCACTCATCCTTCACTCTCCTTCCTCTACTGTGTCCATGAGCCCATTCTCTACATCTGTGTCTTCATGCCTTCCCTGCACAGAGGTTCATCACTACTGTTTTTCTAGATTCTGTATATAAGCATTAATATATGATATATGATATTTGTTTTTCTTTTCCTGATTTACTTCGCTTTGTATAAAAGGCTCTAGGTTCATCCACCTCACTACCACTGATTCAAATTCATTCCTTTTTATGGTTGAGTAATATTCCATTGTATATAAGTATTCTTATATACAATGCATTCATCTGCTGATGGACATCTAAGTTGCTTCCATCTTGGCTGTTGTAAATAGTGCTGCAGTGAACATCCAGGCACATGTGTCTTTTTAGAATTATGGTTTACTCAGGGTATATGCCAGTAATGGAATTGCTAGGTAATATAATAGATTTATTCCTGTTTTTTTTTTAAAGGAATTTCCATACTGTTGTCCATAATGGCTGTATGAGTTTACATTTCCATCAACAGTGCAGGAGGGTGTTTCTCCACATCCTCTCTAGTATTTACTGTTTATCGATTTTTTGATGATAGTTATTCTGCCTGGTATGAGGTAATACCTATTGTAGTGTTGATTTGTATTTCTTTAATAATGAGTGATGCTGAGAATCTTTTCCTGTGTTTATTGGCCATCTGTGTGTTTCCTTTGGAGAAATGTCTGTTTAGGTCTTCTGCCCACTTTATGATTGGGCTGTTTCTTTTTCTGATATTGAGCTGTATGAGCTGCTTATGTATTTTGGAGACTAATCCTTTGTCAGTTGCTTCATTTGCAATTATTTTCTCCCATTCTGAGAATTGTCTTTTAATCTTTTTTATTGTTTCCTTTGCTGTGCAAAAGCTTTTAAGTTTAATTAGGTCCCATTTGTTTTTTTGTTTGTTTTTATTTCCATTACTCTAGAAGGTGGGTCAAAGAGGATCTTGCTGTGATTTGTGTCAAATAGTGTTCTGTCTGTTTTCCTCCAAGAGTTTTATTGTTTCTGGCCTTAACATTTAAGTCTTTAATCCATTTTGCATTTATTTTTGTGTATGGTGTTAGGAAGTGTCCTAGTTTCATTCTTTTACATGTAGCTGTCCAGTTTTCCCGGCTTCCGCAATGGCTCAGCAGTAAAAAATCCTCCTGCAATGCAGGAGACACAGGAGATGCTGGTTTGATCCCTGGGTCAGGAAGGTCCCCTGGAGGAGGAAATGGTAACCCACTCCAGTATTCTTGCCTGGGAAATACTGGATTCCACTCCTTGGTCCAGAATCCCTTGGACAGAGGAGCCTGTCAGGCTACAGTCCATGGGGTCGCAAAGAGTCAGACATGACTGAGCAACTAAGCCCTGACTGTCCAGTTGTCCCAGAACCCCTTATTGAAGAGGCTGTCTTTTCTCCATTGTATATTTTTGCCTCCTTTGTCAAAGATACGGTGCTCATAGGTGCCTGGGTATATCGTCTTTCAACTTTGGAATCAGTGAAATATATAAATGTGACATTTTAGTGTAGAATAAGGATGTCAGATCTGGTGAGGGTCTCAGCTATGACCTACTTAGACCTATGCGTTGACTGAAGGACAGCATCTGCTCAAGGGGAGGCAGTAAGTTGGCAACTGTGGCAGAGACTGCAAGCTGGCTTCTCTAATATCCACTCTCCTCCTCTTCCTTAGTAATGGAGCTCTTGGTTTCCAGCTGGGTTCATAGCTTCTCAGAAAAAGACATTTTCTAGCTTTTCTTGGAGAAAGTGTGGCCATTTGACTATGTTCTGGTCAATGAGATGTTGGTGGAAACATCACAGGGTACTTTCAAGAAGCCTCCTTTAAAGGAGAAAAGGCAGGTCCTTTCCCTTGCTTTCGTCTTGCTCCTGGAAAGGCAGATCTGATAACTGGAGCTCCAGCTGCCATCTTGGATGCCAGAGGACAAGTCACACCATAGGAATGACAAAGTCTTCACACAGCTCTCAACTGTCTACCTCTGGATTTATTTCACATGAAACAGAAATAGACTTCTGTTTCGTTGAAGTCACTGTTGTTTGGGTTTCTTGTTACTGCAGTCTAACCTAATCTTAATGGACATCATTAAATATGGGCAATCAACAGTCATTGAACTGATGATGGATCTCCAAGAGAATGCTTGGGAACGGGACTGTCTTTTCCATCTCTGCAGATACAGGTGAGAGAACCTGGGCTTTCACAACAAAGCATCTTGAAGCCCTGAAATGCCTTCTTGTGCCTCAAGGGTAAAAACAGGGGTGCCGCTGGAAAGTGGGTGTGGCTGGAGCACGTTTCTCAGGGACTGGCTGCTCTGGGATCCGTCACGGGGACAGATTCATGGGTGGAACCATCCAAGGGCTCCAAACGCGGGTCTCTGAGTCAGGTTTGCCCCACTGAGTTCTAAGCTGGTGGAGAAAACCCAGAAGGGTAAGTGAGATTCATTGATAGCCTCTTCTGTTATTCCTCTAGCTGCTGCTGGCGTGTTTTGAAATTACAGGCTTTTTTTTTTCCTTAAAAACTTGTTCCTCTCTTTGATTTTCCCCCTTTTATGAATTAATTTTTTCATCGTGAATTATTTCAAGGATCAGACAAGAATAGAAAAGAGAATAATGACTACCTATTTACCCACCATTAAGCTTGATCAAATCTTAACATTGTGTCATATTTGCATCAGATCTCATTTAAAGAAATAAAACATTACTGATATAACTGAAGCTCTCCCATGTACTTTCCACTCCCATTCCTATTCTCCCTCCTCCTCAGAGCTAACTATTACTCTGAATCCAGTGTTTATCATTCCGATGTATGATTTTACACATACATTGCATATTTATGCATGCATTAATACAATATAGCATTATTCAGTAGGGTTTAAGTTTTAGATAAAATTGTAGCATCTTCCACTTATCATAGTGTATTCCATTGACTAATTATACCACAATATATTGCTCCATTTTCCTCTTGATGAATAATTAGGTTGTTTCCTTGTTTTTTCTTTCTTTTTTTTTTTAATAACCCAGACAGTGCTGTGATGAACTCCTATACTTATCTCCTGGGCACATCTGAGAGAATTTCTTTAGGGCAAGTGTTATTTACCATAGGTGGTAGGTCAAATCCCCCTGTTTTAGTATGGGATTGTAAATTAAGAATAATTTTTATTTTTTATTTTATTTTAAGAACTTAACAATATATATAGCATACAATGTTACTATTTTAACCATTCTTAAAAATTTTTTTTAAAGCCATTCTAAAGTTTAGTGGCCTTGAGTACCTTCACACTGGTGTATAACCATCATCATCATTCATCTCTAGAACTTTTCCATCTTCTTAAATCAAAGCTCTCGGCCCATTAAGCAATAACTTCCTATGCCCTTCTCCACCCATCCATTTTCTGCTTCTATGAATCTGACTACTCTAGGGACCTCATATGTGTGGAGTCACATGCTATTTGTCCTTTGGTGATTGGCTTACTTCACTGAGAGCTTCCCTGGTGGCTGAGACAGTAAAGAGTCTGCCCTCAATGCAGGAGACTTGAGTTTGACCCCTGGGTTGGGAAGATCCCCTGGAGAAGGGAATGACAGTCCACTCCAGAATTCTTGCCTGGGAAATCCCATGGGTGGAGGAGCCTGGCGGGTTACTGTTACTGTCCATGGAATTGCAAAAAGTCAGATGGGACTGAGTGACTATCACTTTCATTCACTTACATGATGACCTCAAGGTTCAACCATGGTGTAGCGTGTATCAGGATTTCCTTCCTTTTAAGGCTGAAGGACATTTCATTCTGTGCGTCTACCACATTTTGTTTATCCATTCACCCTTTGATGGATGATTTTTACATTTTTAATGGTTAAAGAAATAAGAATATTGTGTGACACATGAAAATGATATAAAATTACATTGCAGTAGCCACAAAAAACAAGGTTTATTGAAACACTGGTAGGGGCATTCAATTAAGCATTCTTTGCATCTGCTTTTTTTGCTGCAATTGCAGAGTTGAGCGGTTGCATACTTTCATAGAGACCGTCTAGTCTGAAATGCCTAAAATGCTTACCCTCTGGCCCTTTGTCTCTGTGGTGTGGAATGACCTAGAGGTGGAGTTGTTGACTGCTAAAATATGTGCCTCTGTCTTTAGCCCTTCTGGATGTGAAATTGCTCTCCAAGGTGAGAGAAACAAGGAGTGCTCAAATTTCCTGTAAACTTTTCTATTTTAATAGCCAGACTCTTTCTTTAAATGAAGACACTTTTTGAAAAGGCCCCTCAAAAGACATCGCGTAGTCAGTGATGTTGCTGCATAACAAACAACTGTGAAATTTCAGTGAGTTACAGTAAGCATTCTTTCTGGGCTTTT
Source organism: Madoqua kirkii (assembly GCA_006408675.1). NCBI lineage: Eukaryota > Metazoa > Chordata > Mammalia > Artiodactyla > Bovidae > Madoqua > Madoqua kirkii. The sequence goes on along the minus strand of SJYC01027315.1, from coordinate 6,469 downwards.
GGGCTGTGTGTTACCTAGGGTTTGGTGGATCTGCACTGGGCTGGCCTTGGCTTGGCTCCAAGCACTGGCGTGGGTCCTGATCTTCTCCACATGCCTCTTGTCCACCTCGAACTCGTGGCTGACTGAGGCATTTTTTTTCCTCATTGAAAAAGGCAGGAATTCTAGAGGGTAGGACCAAGGTTTGGCATTATGTGCTAAGTCACTTCAGTCGTGTCCTACTCTCTGCAACCCCATGGACCATAGCCCTCTAGAGTCCTCTGTCCTTGAGATTCTCCAGGCAAAAATACTGGAATGGCTAGCCATCTCCTTCTCCAAAAGATCTTCCCAACCCAGGAATTGAACCCAGGTCTTCTGCATTGCAGGCAGATTCTTTACCATCTGAGCCACCAGGGAAGCCCAACAGAAATGGAAGAGGGTGTTATTTTAACCCCACATTATGAATGGGGAAACTGGAGTTGAGGGTTAACTAACTTGCCCAAGGTTCCAAGGTAGTTAAATGCTGGAACTTGGGTTTAAGCTTCAAACCCAGGCCATCTAACTCCAGAGCTGTTGGCTTAATCTTTCCACCATGCTACCCAATTAAACTTCTAAAGAATCTTTACATTGTGATCATTTCATCAGAAATTTTTCTTTCTCATGGCTGGTGGAGGAGGAATCTCTGACATCGTTACATTAGGGCTACATCTGAGTCTGCATTCTTTCCATTTTCCATTCCTAGAGACCGGGTGTAGAGAAGACGCTTCTGGCCGCACCTGAGTGCGGGGAAAAGCCAGATGATAAGATAACAAACAGCCCCAGTTTGTGCTGTGACTCAGCCCCCACCAGCTGGATTGCAGCAACCCCAGCTCCTTGCCTGCCTCTGACTCAGATGCAGGTCATCCTTGTCCCAAGGAACATCTGGCTCCCAGGTCCTGAGCCTCCAGGCAGAGGGATGGTGGTCCCTCTCATTACCAGTTTTTCACTGTGGTCTCAGCAGTTCCTTTGTGGCAGGCAGCCTGCCTGCTGTTTCTAGAACTGAGCCAAACCCAGCCCCCTCTGACCCAGCCTCCCTACCTCTTTGCCTTCCCACTGGTTGCACGAGGAGCCCACGCAGGGAAGGAAGAATGCCCAAGTGATGGGCCAGGTCATACCCCATCACACGCTGGCTAGATTGCTGTACATGGTTTTAAGTCCCCTGCAGACCAAGGCCGAGAAACGAGGTCACATGAGGGACAAGCCCACAGGACATCCATTGCAGCCCCTCTTGCTTTCGCAGTGGCCATTTTTACCCCTCCCAGGCCCTGTCCCCAGAGCTCAATCAGCAGATCCATCTCCACACTCTATGTTTTCCACTAGAGACAATAGTCTCATCCTTGGGCTTCCCAGGCGGCACGAGCAGTAGCGAAACTGACTGCCAATGCTGGAGATGGAAGAGACACAGGTATGATCCCTGAGTCGGGAAGATCCCCTGGAGGAGGGCACGGCGGCCCACTCCAGTATTCTTGCCTGGAGAATCCCGTGGACAGAGGAGCCTGGCGGGCTCTCAAAGAGTCGGACACGACTGAAGCGACTAAGCACGTACACATGCATTCTCATCCTTTACAACTTGGCAGGGTTCGTCCTTTTGTTCTTGATGCCTAATGAAAATTAGTGATTCAGGAAATCACCAAGGAGTCCTTAGGCAGGCAGCAGTATCCTCTCATCCTCACAGGGAAGGATGGTGGGGGCAAGAAGGAGGTGTGTGGACTTGGTCTCTTTAGAGGCTTTGCTGTGTGTTCACTGATGCTGCAAATGCTTATTAAGCACATACTGGGTACCAGTGTCTGGGTCAGGGTCTGAGAAGATTGTGAGAAATGAGAAGGTAAGGCTGGATACCCGTTCCCTTCCCTATTTGCTTGCTGGTGAGGTCTTGCCACAGATGGATAGATTTTTCAGGACTGACTTCTGTACACGTAGCTCTGACTGGTTGCTCAGACCTTCCCCTGATGAACCCTCAGCCCCCGGAGCAGCCTTCCTGAAGTTTGTTTCTTTCACACTTGAGCTCGATTTCCCTTTTTGAACTTAACCCCTTGAGCCCCGAGGGGGGCGCCTTCTCCCAGGCCAGCCCTGGAGCTGAAATCCTCTTCCTACTCACCCCTGCCCTGAGCTCTTCTCTGTCTTATTCTCACCCCCTTGCCCTAGACTCAAAGGAACCAGGTACTTTTAAAGGACAAGCATTGCATTTAAGGCTGAGTGCTGATAATACAATTAGACGAAAGCTTCTGGAATAGCTCCATTGCCTTCTTCTACAGTACATGACTTCCTTTGCAGAGAACTCTGAATGATGACTAAAAGCCAGCTTCCCTGGAGAAAGGGGGGATTAACCAGGAGAAGAGCACATTTCCACTTCTTTTTTTAGAATGTTGAAGGAGACAGAATTGGATGTTACCATCCACTTCTGCCTCCTCTACCTTCCTTTCTATTTCTTCTGCGAAGCCTGAGTCTCTCCATCCTCCGAGCAGTAGGAAAGCACACCTCGGAGCTCACCACTTTGCTGTACAATCCCATGAACTCGCTGCCTGTGTGCAGGACACGTTCACGCAGTGTGGATTCTGAGCTCGGCCACTGTATGTGCGAGAGCCTTGGCAGGATGCTAGCAGTCTGGGTTTTAGATCCAGTGGAGTGGCTCAGATTCTGATCATTCCTTGGGGGTTGCATCTCCTTGTATTTGGAATGATTGATTTTAGATATTTAACCTGAAGACTTGGCATTTCAGAATGTTAGTTCTCTGCATAGCTTAACTTATCTACGTCCTTGTTGACCTTCAGTGAGTAAAGAATGGTCTTGGCTTCACCATGGGACACATTCTGTGTTACAGAGTTGCTTTATTTTTATTTTTATTTTTTGCTGAGGCTCAGGGTTGAACGACACCTGCCCTGCTTTAAGCAGTTGGGAGCAGCGATCTTCACTTCCTTTGACTCACACATTCCTCAGCAGTTGAGGGAGGGAGAAGATGCTGGGGTTTTAAGAAAACACAAGTTGGGAATTCCCTGGTGGTTAGGACGGGGCCTTTTCACTTCTGGGGCCTAGGTTCGATCGCTGGTCAGGGAAGTAAGATCCCTATAAGCCATGTGGTATGGCCAAAACCACCACCTCCCCCCACCAAAAAGACAAAAAAATACAAGTTGATATGCTCCATTCATCAGATCCTCATCTTGAGCAAACACCCAATGTTTACTTTGCTGTGTGTGTTTATATATTTCTTTTTCTCTCTCTGTCTGTGTGTAGAGAGGCAGTGGGTAGCATGGTCCATCAGACATTTTTGTCTTGGAACCACAAGGGGCTTTGTGATTTCTCATGAAAATCTTACGTTAAGAATACAGTTGAGCCTAGGCAGGCAGTACATTGGTACCCATGTGTGGTCTTTAGCATATCATAGCGATGAGAGCTAACAATTATGAAGCACTTACTGGATGCTTTCTCTCACTTGAAATTCACAAGACTCCTAATTGATTTGCAGTTTTCATCTCTATTGACAGTTAAGTCACTGTGTAGGGAATGCAGAGGAGGGGTTTGATTTCAGGCCAGATTTGCATCAAAGCTCTATAATCCCCACTCCGTATTGACTGGGCTGTTGAAATGATTCTCCCATTTAAAAATTTCCTGGTAAAAAACATTTCTCCTTAGGATGGATCAGAGGCCCAAATGTAGGCTGTGTTAATCTCCAGTGCCCAAATTACCTCTACCTCAGCGAGCTGCCTGCAAAGCCCGAGACCCATAGGGGCCTCTTGGAAAGTTCCAGAAAAAATGTGATTCTCCTGTTTCAAAGGTCCCACTGCTCTGGTGGCTGTTGAATGAGGACACCTTTCAGCAAATCACAGTTCCCTTGAACAGTTCCCCCTTCTGATCCATTATGATTTTCTTTAAGGCAAATATTTGCTAAGTGCCGACTGTACATAAGGTTATTTATTTCTTCTCAGACAATGAGGGAATGGTGAAGTAAAAATAATTATAGTTGAAGAAATGGAGGCGAGGATATTCTCTATTTTGCTTGCAGAGACCTAAAACACCATAAGCAAAGTCAATGGGTGGGTGATGCTGAAGCCTAGCTAGGGGATGAGGAGGGGCCCAATCTTCGGAAGGGGCCATTTAGATCATCAAACCAAACCAAACATCTTATTTTACAGATCAGGAAACAGAATTCAGCCTCGAGATGAGATGGCTTGTCCAGCTTCACACAGAAGATACAACCCAGAGTGTGTTCATTTGTGTTAAGTCACTTCAGTCGTGTCCAGCTCTTTGTGACCCCGTGGCTGTGGCCCAGCAGGCTCCTCTGCTTGTGGAATTCTCCAGGCAAGAACACTGGAGTAGGTCGCTGTGCCCTCCTCCAGGGGCTCCTCCTGACCCAGGGATCAAACCCATGTTGCTTACGTCTCTTGCATTGGCAAGTGTGTTCTTTACCACTTTCACCACCTGGGAAGCCCAGGAGGTCCCAGAGTGGGGCTTCTCTATGCTGTACATCAGAGTTTCAACCTCAGCACCACGGATGTTTTGAGTGGAATAATTACTGGTTTCGGAGGGCTGCCTGTACACTGAAGGGTGTGTACGACACTCCTGCCTTCTACTCACTAGATGTCGGCAGCATGCCTCTCCCCACTTTGGGGCAACCAGAAACGTCGTCAGTCATTGCTAAATGTTCTCTGGGGGGTAAAATCAGCTCTAGCTGAGAGCCCTTTCAGATCCATTGAACAGCATGAACCTGGTGCTGAGTTTTCTCCTGGCAGTTTGGGAGGGAAACTGGCCTTGGGTCCAAGGGGAGAAAGTCTTTCCTCCCAATTCTACCATCCCAGTACCTTGGGGAGAGCTCTCTGGGGCCCCTGATCTGAGCCAAGAGAGGACAGCTCTCAGAGAGGCGGGGAAAGGGGTCAGAGGGTGCGCAGCAGGCAGCCAGGCCTTCTGAGAGTGTATGTGTCACTCCTCCATTTCACAGATGTTCAGAGGGTCAGCGGCGCCCATAGAACCAAGGGCGGTTTCTCCTCCACATGCCATAAGGAGCCCCCTATAGTATTCAGGCTGAGCACATGAGCCCCAAAGCAGTAACATCAGAGGGCTCCTCTTGTGTGTTCTTTGTTAATCACAGGAGGCGTGTATTAATATGAAGTTGTGTTCTGGAAAGTTGGGTCTGGTCTTGGCCCTGACTCTTACCTGACATGGGACCCAAAGCAATGTGCTTTGAGGATTTTTGCCCTCATGTTCAAAAAATGAAGACATCAGACTAAACATGTAATGAGAAATCTTCCTACTGTCCCCATTGGCCTCCCCACACCCCCAACCTGAGAATCAAACAGCTAATAAAGCTGTTTATGGGTCATATTTATTTTAATGAGCAATGAGAGTAGCTTTTTTTTTTTTTGAGTTCTATGAAGGAATAGGGATATTCTTAAAACTCAGTTTAACCTGTTCATTTCACAAGAAAGATGTTACTAAAAATGACATTTTTAGCTCCTGAAATATTGGCATTCAATATCTGGGCCTTTTGGGAGCAGCAACATGGAGGCAAGTTTCTAACTATTTATCTTAAAATTGCACTTTGAACCATAAGGCAAAATGAGTCAGGCTGCAGGGTGGCCTGGGTGTGGTCTCAGCAGTCTCTTGTGCTTAGTTGCCCAGTTGTGTCCAACTCCTTTTGACCCCATGGACTGTAACCCACTAGGCTCCTCTGTCCACGGAGGTTCTCCAGGCAAGAATACTGGAGTAGGTTGCCATGCCCTCCTCCAGGGGATCGTCCCAATCCAGGGACAAACCTGGGTCTCCCACATTGCAGGCGGATTCTTTACCATATGACCCACCAGGGAAGCCCCAGTAGTCTCTTGAAATGAAGTGAAAGTCTCCCAGTCTGACTCTGAGTCTGACAGTCCATGGTATTCTCCAGGCTGGAATACTGAAGTGGGTGGCCTTTCCCTTCTCCAGGGGATCTTCCCAACCCAGAGATCAAAGCCAGGTCTCCTGCATTGTGGGTAGATTCTTTACCAACTGAGCCACAAAGGAAGCCCCAAAATACTGGAGTGGGTAGCCTGTCCCTTCTTTAGAGGATCTTCCCGACTCAGGAATTGAGCCAGGGTCTCCTACACTGTAGGTGGATTCTTTACCCACTGAGCTATGAGGCAAGCCTAACAGTTTCTTCAGTGAAGTTGCTCAGTCATGTCTGACTCCGCAATCCCACGACTGGAGCCTACCAGGCTCCTCCATCCATGGAATTTTCCGGACAAGAGTACAGACAAGAGTACTGGGGTGGGTTGCCATTTCCTTCTCCAGGGGATCTTCCCGACCCAGGGATTGAACCCAGGTATACCACATTGCAAGCACACGCTTTACCATCTGAGCTACCAGGGAAGGTAACAATCTCTTAGGTCTGATATATAATATATGGTTTTGTGTGCAAGGAGAGCACCCCCTAGTGTAAATCTTGAAGTTCCACCAAGACTGAATATTGTTCAGAGAGGGCTTTCCA
>SJYC01027314.1:0-37809 GCA_006408675.1 Madoqua kirkii | reverse complement strand
TAGGTCTGATATATAATATATGTTTTGTGTGCAAGGAGAGCACCCCCTAGTGTAAATCTTGAAGTTCCACCAAGACTGAATATTGTTCAGAGAGGGCTTTCCAGGTGGCTCAGTAGTAAAGAATCTGCCTGCCAATGCAGCGGATATAGGAGACGTGGGTTCCGTCCCTGGGTTGGGAGGGCCCCCTGGAGAAGGAAATAGCAATCCACTCCAGTATTCTTGCCTGGGAAATTCCATGTTCAGAGGAGCCTGGAGGGTACAGTCCACGGGATGGCAAAGAGTTAGAAACGACTGAGCGACTGAGCATGCAAGCTCTTGCAGAAAAGGATGGAGGGGTTTGGGGACAAGATCAAAGTTGGTTTATTAAGAGAATAACCAGAAAAGTATGTTTGGGGGAAGCCTTTCGGACTGGCTTTACAGTCAAAGGACTTGGGTTTTGCTGTCAGACTTGGCTTCAAATCACCACTTCCAAGACTGTACACACTTGGATGAGTTACTTCCAACCCATTTTCTTTTTGTAAAACTGAGATGGTTAATACCCACCTCTGAGTTTTTTCTTGGAGTAAATGAAGGAAGTGGGGGTTGAGAGAGTGATTGAAGATGAAGTTGGAAAGATCAGGCTTGATCATGAAGAGTTTTTGTACCGTGCCAAAGAGTTTGAACTTGACTCAAAGAACAAGAGAGCCAGTGGAAGCTTGTGAGCAAGAGAGACAGGGTGGCAGTTATGAGCTGGAAATGTCAGGTTGGTTTATTTCTTGTCTTCAGTTCTTGTCTCATGGCAACAGAAATTTGGAGCGATGGACCAAAAGGTGTAGGGCAACAGGCAAGTTACAGCTCAGTTCAGCTCAAGCAGGCAGATCTTTTATTAGTCCAACACTCCCAGAGGAGTCCTCTTTATCCTTCCTATTGATTCCTCTTGGCTTCCCTCTTTTGCACATCCAGCTCTTCCTTTTGATTATGCCCAGTGCAAAGTAGGGCTTGCACCCACCACCAATCAATGAAAAGAAACGCAAATGGGCGTATACTCAAGGCCAATTGACAATTTAAGTTATATAACAGCAAGTTGTCTTGTTTGTATCTTCCCATAATTCATCTGTTATAATTAGATGTAGAATATTTATGAGCCCTAAATGGGCTCCTAACTGCCTACCTGGCTAAGGTTACTTGGAGAAGCCCCTGTGGTCAGTTTGCATTCCCTGTGTGCCTGGGGCGCATGTGCAGGACTCAGAAAGTCTCTGTGGTTATTTTGTAGCATATTTGTGAGCTCTCCTGTGGGATGGAGTTTAGAGATCTGCACGCATCCCTTTCAGCCAGGCCTTCCCTCATTGCTCCTGTGTAACTTCCTACCTAACAGAAAGATGACTAGTGGCAGTGTAGACAAGGGGGTTTGAGACTTTGGTGGTTTTGATGGAGCTGGGATATATGGGAAAGAGATTTTGGAAGTAGCATTGACTTGCAGTTGATGCAATATTATGGTGGGTCTTGAGATGGGAGGGGACAGAGTGCAGTCGGAAATGGCAGCAAGCATATGTGGAGCTTTTGTTAAAAATGCTTTCCCATAAGCCTTCTTACTTAACTATCACAATAATTTTATGAGGAGATATTATAATTATCCTTCTCATTTTGTATGTAAGGAGTCTGATAGTCAGGGAGATTAAGTCAAAGGGTGTACAGTTAGCAAGCGGCCAAATCAGAACGTTTCACCCAGGTCTTTGGTTCCGATTCTGTCTCTGTCTCTCAGATCACACTGCATCTCAAGATTTAGAGCGAAGTCACTGCAGAGAGCGAGGCAGGTCTGGGTCCAGGGTTGGATGTGTGCTGGGGCCCCAGGTTGTACAATCTCCCTGGTTGCTAGGAATCTCTGATGATCAGAGTCCCCAGGTTGCTAGGCGACCTGGGTTGCTAAGAGTCTCAGTTTATTATAGGCCTTGGGTTGTCAGTAGCCTTGGGTTATTCAGGCTTTCAGTTTATGAAAAGCTTCATGGTTCTCAGAGACATCAGTCATGAGGGGCCCCGGGCATCTAGGGCTCTTGGCTTTTAATATCACCAGGGTGTGAGCCCACCCACTTGCTAGGAATCTCAGGATGTCAGAGGTCCCGGGTGTGTGGAGGCCTTCAGCTGTTGAAGTGCTGGTTTACTGGAAACCTCAGTTTTCAGCATCTCCGACTTGTGAGGTTCCTAAAGATGTGGGCTCCGATTTTCAGGTCCATGGCTTCCCAAAGTCATGGGTCAACATGCAGCTTCCTCCCACCCGTTCCTACTCTTTCTCTTGCCAGAGTCTCTGAAGCTTTCTCTCTTTCTCAAGTGCTTTATCACAGACAGCCTCATTCTGCTCCCTCGGCCGTGCTGACCTGATTTCTTCTACTCCCAGTTTTTCCCACTTAGGTACCAATTCCAAGACCTTTGAGTAGAAATTTGTTACGGTCCCTAAATAAAGCAGATATCGAAGCGCATTTGGCTTGTGTTTACGTTCTCATTATTCAGCCTCTAGCCAGTCAGCTTTAAATAATCTTAAATTAGACTTCGTGGAAAAGTCCAGGGTTGACTGCCCCTCATTTCCACTTATTTTATTAGATGAGCCAGAACAGTAAAACTTGCCTGTGCATATTTTGTAAAAACATTTTATTATCAAACAGCTATTCTCAGAAAGTTGCAAGGATGGTAGAGAGAGATCTCGGGGACTCTTCATTCAGTTTCCCCCAGTGGTTACATCTTTACATATCCAAGTGATTCAGCGCTAGTAGAGTAATTCTCTGCTTATCCAGAGATCTCATGACTTCCATGAGGGCTAACACAGTGCAAACTTGGATGGGGAAAAGGCCTCTGATTGGTTAAAATAAGCTCCTGCTTTCCCTGTGCAATATCCTTACAGAACACAATATATAATTGGCCTTTTGTATCCATGGGCTTCCGCCTGCAGTTGGTTAAATATGAAGACGCAAAACCCATGGATACAGAAGGCCGACTGTACTAGGCCATTCACTATAGGGACTTGAGCGTCCCTGGATTCTGGTCTCCTGGGTGGGGGTGGGGAGGTGGTCCTGGAACCTAAACCCTACAGATACGGAGGGACCCACTTTTAGTGTCATCAGGACATTGCCATTGAGACAATGTGTGTACGCAGTTCTGTGTCATTTTCTAACACGTGCATTTGTGTAGCTACCACCTGAATCAAGATACAGAACTCGTCCCAGCACCACAAAATCTTTGTGTTCTCCCTTTAGAGTTGAATGCTTTTCTGTCCCTCCCCAGCCAGTGTGGTTTTTAAAAAATATTTCTTTTTATGTATTTATTTGGCTGCGCTGGGTCTTATTTGCAGCTTATGGAATCTGGTTCCCTGACCAGAAATTGAACCTGGGCCCTCTGCACTAAGAGTGCAGAGTCTTAACCACTAGACCACCAGGGGAGTCCACCAACCACTGTGTTTCAAAATATGTAATCCTAACCTTTGCTCACTGCCCCTGGGCATCTCACCCATTAATAGGTCAAGGAAATGCAGGGATAAATATAATGTCCTTCTTGCTCTGAAAGAACTCACAGACAGGGAGCATGTTCATGTTCATCATAAATGAGAGTGCAACATGGGAGTCCTGTGACTGAAAGAAACTCAAGAGACTGCAGCAAGAAAATAGACTGGAGGGTTCAGAAGGTGGAGAGTGTTGGAGTTGACAGTTTCTGTGGAAGTTGCGATGCTGGACTGATTTTGAAGGATGGAATGGAGTTACTAGGTGCCCAGTGAGGAGAGATGCTGGAAGATCAGTCTTGGGAGGACTGGGTGGCTCAGCACTGTGGAAACCCGGAGCAGAGTATTGCACGGAGAGGGGTGTTGGGAGGAGGGGCTGGAGAAGTTGGGGGAGAAGCCAGCGCGTGGAGGACCATCCGGCTGCTGAGCCAGTCCTGCAAGGGGCAGAGAAATCCATCAAAAGATCTACAAGTGGGGGCTGCTGCATTCAGTTTTATCACTTCAAAGCAGAGGGACCAGTTGGGAAATGATTGCAGTCCCAGATAAGGTAGCACCAATCAGAGGGAACAGACAAGGAGGCATCATTTTTGACCTCTGAAGGACATCGAGATGGGCAGAGGGGAGTATGACAGGGATGAGCAAGCACTTTCCCAGAGGGCTGTTTCCCCTTTCTCTTTGCTTTATATACATATACATGTACATATACATTACTTATTTGGCTGCAGTGGGCCTAGCTGTGGCAAGTGGGATCTAGTTCCCTCATGAGGGATGGACCTTGGGTCCCTGCATTGGGAGCATGGAGTCTTAGCTCCCGGACCAGCAGGGAAGTCCTGTTTTCCCTTTCTCTTTAGTCTCTATTGGTTTCCTTGCGAGCAAATCCCTAGGATATAAGCTCAGGAAGATGAATGCTAGTAGAGTAATTCCCTGCTTCTCCAGAGATCTTGTGATTTCCACGAGGGCACACACAACACAAACTTGGATGGGGAAAAGGCCTCTGATGGATTCATACACGCTCACACTTTCCCTTTGCAATATCCTTCGGGCCCTTCTACTCAGAGCCTTTTCTGACAGTTCAAGCGCAATTCTCTAAAGGGTGTTTAGTTGGTTTCGTCTCCCCCCGCGCAGTTAACAATAACTGAAAACTACTTTTCCTGGGTGTCTGCTTGGTGCCAGATTCTGTGTAGAACGCTTTGTCTGTTATCTCATTAATCCTCTCAATGATCCGCTGCATGGCAGTTCTTTTTCACTTTACACGTGAGGATATTGAGGTTCAGCAAGGCAACAAACCCACCAAAGTCACAGGCTAGTGAATTCTGTGACATGAGGACCAAATGTCTGGGTTTGGTTGTCTGCCGTCAGTCAGCTGCCCTGGACTGAGGAAGCCACTCGTCACAGGAGGGCAGGGAAGCCTGTCAGCCAGTAGGGGCACCACCGCGAGGAAGGGAGTCATGTGGGCTGATAAACCTGATGACTGTTAAATGATCTTCTACCAGCTTCACAGGAGGAGTGTATCTATCAGTCAGGGTTCTCCAGAGAACAGAACACATAGGATGTATAGATATAAACACACATATGTGTGTTCATTCACTGTCACACCCCACTCTTTGTGACCCCACGGACTGTAGCCCATCAGGCTCCTCTGTCTATGAGATTCTCCAGGCAAGAATACTGGAGTGGGATGCCATTTCCTAGTCCAGGGGATCTTCCTGACCCAGGGGTTGAACCCAAGTCTCTTGCGTTTTCTGCATTGGCAGGCAGATTCTTTACCACTGAGCCTCCTGGGAAGCCCAGGAAATACACATATAGGGAACTATAAAAAGTTTGGTTAGACCAGTTGTTATATATATATGTGTGTGTGTGTATATATATATATATTTGGGATAAGGCTTATGCAGTAATAGAAGTGGGAAAGTTCCAAGATCTGTAGCGTGAGTTGGTAAGCTGGAGACCCAAGAGAATCAATGGGTGTCATTCCAGTCCAAAGGCCGGCAGACTTAAGACCCAAGAAGAGATGTTTCCATTCTATTCCATAGGCAGGAAAAAAGCCAATGTCTCTGTTTGAATTGCAGTTTGGCAAGAGGAATTCCCTCTTATTTGGGGGAGGATTCGCCTTTTTGGTCTGTTCTGGCCTTCTATTGATTGGTTGAGGCTCACCTACATTAGGTAGGGCAATCTGCTTTACTCACTCACTGATTTAAATGTTAATTTCATCTAAGACACAGTGTAGTGAATATATGGAGAAGGGTAATGGTAACCCACTCCAGTATTCTTGCCTGGAGAATTCAGTGGACAGAGGAGCCTGGTGAACCACAGTCCATGGAGTTACAGAGTCAGACATGACTAACACACACACACACACACACACACACACACACACACACACACACACAGTGAATATAGACAGAATATCATAATCATTAAACTTGCTGAGAGACTAGACCTTAATTATTTCAGCTCCTAATAAGAAACAATGATGTAATGTGACTGAGGTTCTAATTATGGCTATGATGATAATCATATCACAATATAGAAATGAATCAAATTAACACATTGTACACCTTAAACGTACACAACCTTGTATGTCAAATATATCCAGTTTTAAAAAATGTTAATCTCACCCAGAAACACCCTCACAGAAACACTCAGAGTAGTGTTTGACCAAGTAACTGGGTACCCTATGGCCCAGTCAAATCGCCACATAAAATGATTCATCACAAGAAGGAAGACAGATTAATAGTGGAGACACAAAACTAAAAGAATATGATGGGGAGAGACTATGCAGTGTACGGTTAATGACTTTATATGCCTCCCAACTCCTGATAACAGTGTCTTGAAATTACAGCCATGCATTGATCAATGATGAAAATAAGAGGAACACAACTTGCTGAGAAGAGGTTAGCTCTGTTTTCAATGTTCTGAGTTTGGAGTGAATCAAGAGAGCAGGTCTGTCTCTAGGGGCTCCAGGGTCTCCCTACTTGTAGGCAGAGGAGGATCCATTTCTTCATTGTCCAAAGGAACCTTTGCACAATCTTTTGAGGCCAGCTTCCTGATGGAGTTCTCTGAGCTGAGCTTCTTCTGAATTAACCATCTCTAGATTTGCATTCATTTCTTCATTTATTTCCATAGCATTTTTGATCTTGCTCTCAACAATGGAAAAATAGACAATTGAGACACAACGGGCGTCTCCTAGTTTGCTGGGAGTGATGGAGAAAGAAGATACCGATGTTGAGACTTTCCCGGTGGTCCAGTGGCTAAGGCTCTGTACTCCCTATGCAGGGGACCCAGGTTCTATCCCTAGTTGGGGAATTGGATCCCACATGGTGGAACTGAGTGTTTGCATGCCACAGTGAAGATCAAAGATCCTGCAGCCACAAATAAGGCCTGGCACAGCTAAATAAATATAATAAAAAGAAGATATTGATGTAATGTGATAGATGCTGAGATGGCACATTAGCATTGCTAGGCTTGCCAGGATGTAGGGGACTCCCGACTCAGCAAGGAGTCCAGGGGAGGAAGTCAAGTTCCAGCGATGCTTTAAGGAGGATCAGCAGCTAGCAAGTTGGCTGGAATAGAACAGGTGTGTTTGATACAGAGAATAACATATATAATATCATACAAGACAAGTTTGCACAATATCAGTACACATTTAGGGAATTGAAGTTTGACTAGAAAAGTGGTTCCCACCACGGGTAGCACTTCAGAATCTCCTGGAAGGGTTAAAAAATACTAATGCCTGGGTCTTACCCCTAGAGATTTGGTTGCGGTTGGCCTAGGGGTCCAGGTGTTCATATATATATATATATATATTCTAAAGTGCAGCTAGAACTGAGAACCAGGAAAGTAAGAGACGCTTTTGTTGTTGTTTAGCTGCTAAGTCCTGTCTGATTCTTTTGTGACCCTGTGGACCGTAGCCTGTCAAGCTCCTCTGTCCATGGGGTTTTTCAGGTAAGAATACTGGCCTGTGTTGCCATTTCCTTTTCCAGGGGATCCTCCCAATCCAGGAATGGAACCCACATCTAATGCACTGGCAGGTGGTTCTTTACCATTGTGCCACCTGGGACGTCCAAAAGATGCTTTAGGAGAACTTAAACCGGAAGGGAGCCAGTGGGGGAATCTATGCTGGGATGTGGTCAAGAATCTGAGCTCGCTTTGGGAAAACCAGAAAGACTTGTGCTGAGCTCAGCAGAGAAATAAAGACCCACCAATCGTCAACTAGGGCCTTGTCTGCCCTCATAACCTTTTTTTGGAGCTGCTATTTCTTCTTCTCCATTTACAAATAAAAGTCAAGTGGAAAATAACAAAGCATACAATAAAATAAAAAGAAGCTGAAAGATGACTCAATGAAAAGAAGTGACAAAATAATAAAAGCAGCCTGATACAGTAAAAAACAAACAAAACAAAACAAAAAAACCCCCAAACTCAACCAAACAGAATCACTACCCAGGGCCAGACAATAGAAGAAATAGCTAAGATGTACTGACCCAAGTGGTGAGTGTGACCGTGAAGGAGGATTATTCCCATTTTACAGAGGAGAAAAGTGATACTTGGGGAGATTAAGTATCATGGTTCCAGGGGGTGGGGCAGGGTAATGACTCCATATTATAGATGAGGAAATGGAGGTTAACTGGACAAGAATAAATACCCAGTCAGGGGCAGACCAAGACACTGAGCTCAGGTTTTCTAGCTCTGCTGCTGCTAAGTCGCTTCAGTCATGTCTGACTGTGCAACCTATAGACAGCAGCCCACCAGGCTCCCCTGTCCCTGGGATTCTCCAGGCAAGAACACTGGAGTGGGTTGCCATTTCCTTCTCCAATGCATGAAAGTGAAAAGCGAAAGTGAAGTCACTGAGTCAAGTCCAACTCTCAGCGACCCCATGGACTGCAGCCTACCAGGCTCCTCCGTCCATGGGATTTTCCAGGCAAGAGTATTGGAGTGGGGTGCCATTTCTAGCTCAAGTCCATAGAACTTTCCTTTGGACAAAGGCCCAAGCCTTGGTGGTATATTGGTATCATCAGGGAAGCTTTTAAGAAATACTGATGCCAAAGAGACATTTCTTCAAAGAAGACATACAGATGGTCAACAGGCTTATGAAAAAATGTTCCACATCTCTAATCATTAGGGAAATGCAAATCAAAACCACGATCACACCTGTCAGGATGATTATTATATAAAAAGTGAAAGATAAATTTTGGCAACCATATGGAGAAATTGGAACCCTTGTGTATTGTTGGTAGGAATGCAAAATGGTGAAGATGCTATGGAAAACAATATCCTCAAAACACTAAAAATATAACTACTGTATGATCTGGCCACGCCACTTCTGGATATTTATCCAAAAGAATTAAAATCAGGATCTCAAAGAGATGTTAGCCTTCCCATGCTCACTGCAGCATTATTCACAAGTGCCACGGTGTGGAAACAAGCAAAATGTCCATCAGATGAATAGATATTTAAAATGTGGCATATACATCCAATGGTATAACTATTCAGCCTTAAAAAGAAAGGCAGTCTTGGAGCATATGACCACGTGAATGAGCCTTGAGGACATTATGCTCAGCGAAATAAGCTCATCACAGAAAGACCGATACTATATAACCCCACTTACAGGAGGTATCTAAGGGTCAAGTTCATAGAATCAGAGGTGGAACTGTGGTGGCCAGGGGCTGGGAGAGAAGGGAGTGAGGATTCACTAATCTATGGCCATCAAGTTTTAGTTAAATGAGATGAAATTCTGATGTTCTGTACAATGCTGTGCCTACGATCAACAACACTGTACTAGACATTTAAAATTTTGATGAGGGTAGACCTCATGTTAAGGGTTTCTACTACAATAAAATTAAAAATAAAAGAGGAGATCCTGATGTAACCACAGATCAACCCCTCAGTTCTAATCTGGTCCATCTGTGGCTGCGGAGGGGAGGCACACAGGACGGACAGGAGCAGCCTGGCAAGTTTTTGGCTGTGCTTTGCTCTTAGTAGTAACTGATCCTGTGTCTCCCATACCTTAGAGATATTTCCTGTCTTGCTATTCCCCCCTTGAGAGTTAAGGAAACAGAGAGGTTAAGTCCCTTTTACCGGGACACCCAGCTAGTAGTCACTGGCGCCTGTATTCATTCTCAGATCAGCCTGACTGCCAAGTCCATGCCCTTAAGGCTTTGAAGCAGGAGCCCCCGTGGGGCGTGGATGCGGTTGTCACATGCCCTTCCATTTCATTTCTCTGTCCTGTAAGCTTTAGAGTCGGCAGCATCACCTTTGTCCTGGGCTTGTCCACTGTTGTCTCGCAGATGGAGAAGGGGGCGGAGAAGAACGGAAGAGGAACGTAAGAGTGGAATGGTGAGGTCAGCTGCCTGGGAGACGGTGGGCCCCCGCCAGCATCAGCATTGCTGGGTAACCCCCAGAAGCGCCTGTTGGGAGGAGAGAAGCCGTCCTTCAAAGTGTCGTGTGTAGGGGCAGAGGTGGGTAAGAGGGGGTGAGCTTAGATACTCTGAACAGGTCTCCGGGCCCTGAAACTGAGGGGCTCGAGGTGGGGGTGCTATCAAAGCCCAGTGGGTGAAGATGGTTCTAGAAGATGAGCTCACAGATCTGGGGAGTTCCAGAAGGCCCTGTGTCAGTTTCCCATCATTCCCTTCCAGCCGGGTGCCGAGGGCCCCATCAGTATCATGGGCGTGTCCTGGGCTGAAGCCGGGGTCGGACCGCCGCTGTTACTGCCACCGCCGCTGCTGTGCCAGCTCTGGTGAGAGTGACACGGCCAGTGAGCCGCCTTCCCCCTCCTCCCGCAGCCGTTAACCAGGGCCCTGGGCGGGTCTGACCAGAGAGGGACATGGGAAAACGAAGGTGGTGGTCAGAGACGGTGAGGGGATACTGGGCTGGTGAGGATGGAGACGCCGAGTTAGAGAGAGAGAAGGGAGACCACGCTGGCAGGTCTCTGGTCTTTGAATAACCAGACCTGATTCCTTCCACCTCTAGACCTGCTGGGGAAGGCTCAGGAAGAAGCTACTTTGAAATAACTCTTGCTACTGAAAAAGCAAAAACAGTCTCTGTATAAGTCAGCTTTGGTTCTTCATCTATAAGCTGGGGATAGTAATCCTCTCCGCCCCTCGAATTGTTGTGAGGATTAGATGAGATTAAGTCAGAAAACAGCCAGGAAAGGGCCAGCATAGTGTGGGTCACACTTTAAGAACTCAGAAGGGTGTCTGCCTCCCTCTCACCCCCGACACTTTGATGAAAAGGGCTTGTGCGCTGAGCACATGACTTCAGTATACTTCAGTCTTGAGAAGGGCCCATTTGATCAGCCACTCCAGGCCGGCAACTCTGCTTGACTCTCAGGATAAGAAGAGAAATAAGAGTGCCATTGTTCTCTGGAAGCTCACTTTGTAGTGGGGGAAGGCTGGTGTCTTTTACAGTCTAGTGTGCAGAAACATGGAGCTTTGGGAGGCTTGCGGGGGGCCAGGGGCTTCCTGGGGACATCTCACTGGGGAACTCCCTTCTGATGTGACCTTTACAATATGAGTAGGAGTGATGGATGTAAAGGAAAGGGGTTCTCATTCAGATGGCAGGTTCATCATGAGCAAATGACACCGCATTATTGTCGTCGTTTAGGCGTTAAGTCGTGTCTGACTCTTTGGCGAGCCCATGGACTGTAGCCCACCAGGCTCCTCTGTCCATGGGATTTCCCAGGCAAGAATATCGGAGTGAGTTGCCATTTCTTTCTCCAGGGGATCTTCCTGACCCAGGGATCAAACCCTCGTCTCCTGCTTGGCAGGCAGATTCTTTAACACTGAGCCACCTGGGAAAGCCTGACATGGCCTTACTGGAGCTTAAAGTGTCGTGGGGAGAGGTCTGCAAGCCTGGGTCATCAGGCTCCTTGTGGACCACACTTGGGATCAGTGATGAAGGACACCATCTAAGGATGTCCCTTGGCCAAGCTTTTTGTTTAAAACCTTCAGTCTGGTGAATGTGCATAGAATAGTTTGGGAGAAGAGTCAGGACTGGATGCAAGGAGACCAGGAGGGTGGTCTGAACTAAGGGAAAGACGTTGCTCCTGGAGGGAAGGTGGCCTCACCAGCACTTCGGGATTGATGGGTTGCGGATGAGTGAAAGATGTCGTGATGGAGAGAAGGAGTGAAGAATGACATTTATATCGCTAGTTTGGATAACCATAGTTTAAACCATAAAACACGATGAGTTTAAAGCCAAGAATGTTTTAAACCAAGAAGAGAAGACATAGAAAAGAGCTCTAAGACAGTGGGATCATGGGTTCTACTTTGGATGTGCTCAGCAGGAGGTGCCTGTGTTACCTGCGTGGAGACAGTCAGGAGGCAGTTAGCTGTGAGGTTGGCCGCTCTGGGGAGGATGTAATAGGAGCCGTCATCCTGCAGGGGGCAATAGTACAGGCACGCTCAGGTATCCTGCAGCCTGCCAAGGTTTCCTTTGTTTTCTCTTTGCCCGGCCTCCTGCGGCAAGTGGGATCTTAGTTCCTGGACCAGGAAACAAACTTGTGTCCCTGTAGTGGAAGTACAGGGTCGTAACCACTGGACCATCAGGGAATTCACAAGAGTGTTTCCTGAAGTGGGAGCTAGGACAGCTCAAGGCAGAAATGCCTAGGAAGCGTACCAGCATTTAAGACCTTGCTGGAAGTGTGTTGCACAAGGGGATCCTAGGGAAGCATCGTGGTAGCAGAGAAAGGGAGAGGTAGGAGTTTGAACCAGGTGGAGCGGGCAGCAGAATGCAAGGCTGCTGAGAGCTCCTGCAAGACAGGCGCCCACGTGGGTCCACTGCGCCACTGGTCAGAACAGTGTCAGGCGAGAGGTTGCAATGGTGAGGCCAAGTGTCACTGGGCTGAAAAACAAATAGGAGGCGAGAACATCGTAGATTTTCATGTAGATGTTTAAATGAGAAGAGAGGGAGAGGGACAGGTCAGTAGAGAGAGAGTCCAGGGAAGGTATTTTAGGAGCTGAAGACCTAAGCACGTCCGTGCCTGCAGAGGAAGGAGGAGCTGATGGAGAGGAGATGCTGGTGATGCTGAGAGAGGAGGAGTGGCTGGTGGAACAAGGCTGAGAGATGGGGAAGGATGAAATGCAGAGCTTGGAGGAAAGATGAGTCCAGATCAGCGTAGAGGCACCTTCTCTGTGAGGACGGCTGAGGCTGTGGATGCCTTTGTGAATGGGGCGGGGTGAAGGCAGAAGGAAGGAGGACATCTCATAGGGGGTCACCTTGTTTTTCTCAGTGAGGCAGGAGGTGAGGTGGGACAGGGAAGGGAGGGGAACTTGAGGACGGTAACAAAGGACCTAAGTACCCTTTGAGCAAAACGGGAGAGAGGAAGCTGACCGAGACGAGCATCAGTGCCCATGCCAGCATCACTGTAACAGAAAGAACAACCAGCTGGGCTCCAGTGCAGAGCCCCATCCTCTCTGTGCCTTTCTTTTCTCATTTATTCTTTCAACTGTCGGATGAGGCAGGTGTTATTAATTTCCTAATTTTATAGAGGAAGGAAATGAAGCTAGGAAAGTGTTCACATCAGAAATGTAAAGCAAAGAGGTGGGCTTCCCGCTGAGACAAGGCTTGCTGCAAAGCACACCCTTGTCTTGTCACCCTTGGGCTTGGGGCTGCCTGTTTGCAGGGACACCCACTCTTGTGGCTGGGTTTCATTTCTGGAGTTTATGAAGGTGGAGGGCCAGTTGGGGGGGTGGGTGGGTGTGGAGGTCGTGAGAGACAGGTATGTCAGAGGTGGTCAGGGAGAGATAGACCAGGACTAGACGGCTGCAGAGTTTGGGGGGATGTGGAATGATGACGGGATGCAGGGATGACGAGGCTGTGGGAGGCAGTCGCTGAGACAGAGTGGAGGTCAAGATCATAATCAGGTGCAAATGCCCATTGTGGTATTGGGGGCTGACCCGCAGAGCCAGGGATGAGAGGCATGGAGGGCAAACCGAATGGGGTGGGACGAGCTTCGAGCGAGGTGGGGCTTTAGCAAGGAGATGGTTTAGAAGGGGTGGTGGGCACAGAGGAGAGTTTTCAGTACTGCCTGGCCTGGGAGAAGGTCTGTGTGTGGGAGAGAGCAGCCTCCACTTGAGAGGCTGCAGGCTGGCGGTGCTCTAGGGGAGACCCTGTCTTTAGTTCAGGCTCGCTGAAGAGAGCTTTGTGGCCATGGGGCTGCAGGATCGATGTGCACGGATGCTGCTGCTCAGCCGTCCGCTCTGGGAACATCTCTCTGTGTGTGTCTTCAGTTGCTCCTTTGTGTTTGACTCTTTGTGGTCCCTTAGACTGTGGTCCACCAGGTTCCTCTGCCCATGGAATTTTCCCAGTAAAAATACTGGAGTGGGTTGCCATTTCCTCCTCCAGGAGAGCCTCCAGATCCGGGGATAGGACCTGAGTCTCTTGGGTCTCCTACATTGGCAGGCCGATTCTTTACCATCAGCACCACCTGGGAATATCTGCTTATGGCCAAATCCTGGTGGGGCTTTGGAGTCATGTAAACCTTGGTTTCAGTCCAGACTCTGTCCCTTCTGGGAGTTCCCTGGCACTCCACTGATCAGGACTCTGAGTTTTCACTGTGATAGTTCTGACTCCATCCCTGGTCGGGGAACTAAGATCTGCAAACTTTGTCCCTTCTGAGTTGTGAAATCTTGAGCTTTAGGACTCAGTGATACCTGGCATGTAATTTTTTTTTGGCTGTGACACATGGCATGTAGATCCCTTAGTTTCCCAACCAGGGATCAAACTTGCTCCCTCTGTGTTGCGGAGTCTTAACCACTGGACTGCGAGGGAAGCCCCATGCCTGACGTGTAGTATGGAGCTCGGAATATGTTTGTCTTCTCCCTGGTTTCCCTCCTCTTCTCTCAGCTTCTGGGACAGGAGGGTACGAAGCAGGATTGGAATGACCCAGCAGTCCCACTCCTGGCTATATACCCTGATAAAACCATAATTGAAAAAGACACATGTACCCTGATGTTCACTGCAGCACTGTTTACAGTAGCTATAACATGGAAGCAACCTAGATGTCCATCGACAGATGAACGGATAAAGAAGTTGTGGTACATACATACAATGGAATATTACTTAGCCATAAAAAGGAATGAAATTGGGTCATTTGTAGTGATGTGGATGGGCCTAGAGTCTGCCATATGGAGTGCAGTAAGTCAGAAAGAGAAAAACAAGTGTTGTATATTAAGGCATATATATGGAATTTATTATAAAAAATGGAACTGATGAACCTATTTGCAGGGCAGGAATAGACATGCAGACAGAGAACAGACTTTGGACAGAGCGAGGGAAGGAGGGGGTAGGATGAATTGAGAGAGTGACTCTGGAACATACACATTAACATGTGTATTAAATAAAATAGACAGCTAGTGGGAACCTGCTATGTAGCACGTGGTGCTGTGGGATGACCTAGAGGGGTGAGGTTCAAGTGGGAGGAGATGTACGTATATTTATGACTGATTCATGTTGTTGTCTGGCAGAAGCCAGGCTTGCCAGGTGGCGCTAGTGGTAAAGAACCCACCTACCTATCAAACGCAGGTTCGACCCCTGGGTCAGGAAGATCCCCTGGAGAAGGAAATGGCAATCCGCTCCAGTATTCTTGCCTGGAGAATCCCCATGGACAGAGGAGCCTGGTGGGCTACAGTCCATTAGGGCTGCATGGACACGACTGAAGCGACTTAGCCGCAGGCGCACATGGCAGAGGCCAACTCAATACGAAAACAATTATCCTCCAATTAAAAATAAAGGGGAGAAAGGCATAACCGAAGGGGAAAGGGGCTGACCTTGGGGAACTCTCCTGGGCTCTTGGTGGGGGTGGTGGTGCTCCACCAGGGCGGCAAGGCGGCAGGCTGGCCGCCCCCTTCGGTGGGATCCCCCTCCCCACTTTCCCGCCCCCTCAGGCTCTGTTTCTCTTCTTCTTCCAGGGGTAGCCTTCTGTGAGCGGCCTGCCATCTCAAAGCCTAGCTCTGAGCCAGTGTGGTGGGGGCTCTGTGCCCCCCCGCCCGCATGGAAGCCGGGAGCTGGGCTCCCAGAAGGTGGCACCGCCCGCCCGGGATCGTGCTGCTGGCCTTGGCTTCTGTCCTCAGCAGCCTGCTCTCCTCTGGCCAGGCCAGGGTCTACAGTCGCTGCGAGCTGGCCAGGGTGCTTCAGGATTTTGGCCTGGAGGGATACCGGGGCTACAGCCTGGCTGACTGTAAGGACCCTGATCTCTCCCTCCTGCTCCCCCTCCCTCCTCCTCACTCAAGGGCTGTGGCCTTGGGAGCCTCTGTTCTCCTTTTTCAAATCAGGATCCGATGCGCTGATAGGTGGAGAACACCCAGGACTGGGGAAAATACCCAGCAGGCAGGCGATAGGTTGTTATTGTGGAGTTGCCTAGTCGCGTCTGACTCTTTCTGACCCCAAAGGACTGCAGCACGCCAGGCTTCCCTGTCCCTTACCATCTCCCAGAGTTTGCCCAAGTTCATGTCCGCTGAGTCAGTATTGCATAGGAACCTGGAAGGGTAGGTGACAGGTGGCCATGCAGAATTGCTCCCTTATGTCCTTTCCAGCTGGTAAGTTGGGCGCCATGGGGAAAGAAAGGTTTCCTATCTTTAACGGAATCATGGCGACTAGGATCAGACACTGCCAGTGAAGTTGGGGGCACACTGAGCAAAGCTAAGCAAGACCAAACTTTTCAAGCTGGTGAAAGTTTCGAGACACTAACAAGAACAGCCACCCCTGGACTCATTTCTTCTCTAGTTCCAGCGCTTTCTCTCAGTCGCACCTGTGCCTTCCCAGTCGTGTCTCTAAAGAGTGAGCTCTTGTTCATTCATTCCAAAAGCATTTCTTGGATCCCGCTATCGTGGGTGATGAGACCGAGGGAGCATGGCAGGAAGGAAGGCGGGAGCCCCGCCGACTCCTGTCGTTTGGTAGCTGTGTATAACCTGGAGTGAGTCACTTTGCCCCTCTGAGCTTCCGTGGATTCCTTTGTCAAGGAGGTGAGAGGGTGTCAGCCCCGATCTACTGGAAACGCGAGCTGAGGCTTGGAGGAGCTGATGCACGGGGTCTACCCCGTGAGCTCTCTGGTCTGGGGTGGCCTTTGCCATCCCACCTGCAGGCCTGTGTCTCCACCCCATGCAGGGATCTGTCTTGCTTACTTCGCAAGCGGCTTCAACACAGGTGCCGTGGACCACGAAGCCGATGGAAGTACCAACAGCGGCATCTTCCAGATCAACAGCCGAAAGTGGTGCAAAAATCTCAACCCCAATGTCCCAAACTTGTGCCAGATGTACTGCTCCGGTAGGTGGGGCCTGGGCCCGGGGCTGGCTGGAGCTTCCTCTCTGGCCTTATTTGCTGCTCTTGCTTTTTTGTCTGGGTGGGAACCCTCACTGCCTGCCAGGTCCACCAAGGATCGTGGGGTGGGGAAGGTGACGAGAGTGGCCCTCCATGAATCTGATTTAGGCTCCCAGGTGGGACACTGTCTGGAGAGCTGTGGGAAGAGGTGGGGGATGGCTTCTGATGGGGGAAGTGATGGAATAAGACCTGTGCTTCCAGAGGGCTTGAGAGACAGGAATGGAGTTAGGATGGAGGAGGGTGTGTGTGTGTGAGTGAGAATGACAGACAGACAGACTCTGGATGTCCAGCTCCACCTCCTGCTCCTTCATCGTGTTTCTCTGCCTCCCACCCCAGACTTACTGAATCCCAACCTCAAGGATACTGTTATCTGTGCCATGAAGATAACTCAAGACCCCCAGGGTCTGGGCAGCTGGTAAGTAATGTGGGTTGGAGCCCCCTGCTCCAGCTAGGACCACAGCAGGGAGCTAACCTGGGTTGGGAAGATCTCCTGGAGAAGGGAAAGACTACCCACTCCAGTATTCTGGCCTGAAGAATTCCATGGACTGTATAGTCCACGGGGGTTGCAAAGAGTCAGACACGACTGAGTGACCTTCACTTTCACGCTACTTTCACAACTTATACCAGGCATCATTCATGGCCTCACATTCTAATCTGCTCACCACCACCACTGTATCTGCAGACAGTACACTGAGTTTTAGGGAGAATCAACAAGTCACTGGAGGTCACAGAGTCAAGCCTGACTCTTCCAAGATCTGCCTATGTTGGGCCAGGGTCTAGTAACTTTGTTTCTTAACTGTGGCATCTTTGTCTAGTACAACAGATCATAAAAGTTCCCTGCTTGAAGCAAGAGTGAGTTCTCTGGAGACCCACCCTGTCAGTCATCCTTTGCTCACCTCCTTGCCACAAGATGGCCTTTGGGAGCCATCGTCAGGGGCAAGAGAGTTGGAGGAGCATCTGTTGGGAGCATCAAACTAGATCTTTGGAGCCCCTGGAACAGCAGCCCCAGAGCTCCCCAGCCTCTTCTGATGGAGTTTTACTCTGTAGAGCCTCCGACCTCCCTTTATTCCCACATCTAGATGGGAGACCAGCAGGGGACAGAATGTGGGGAGGGTAAAATTCCCTCAGGTGGTTGGAGCACAAGAACCCATGGCGGATGCGATAGTGACAAAGCTGGTGAGGTCATCGGGAAGGCATCAGATAGCGCAAGAGTAGAAGGAAGGGGGATGGGCTAGAGGCAGGGGGAACTAGTGGGGAAGCCTCGGCAGGAGTCCAGTGAGAGATGGAAGGTGTGGACGTGCACAGTTGTATGGGTGATGGACAGGAGAGGGGTCGGGGGTGAGGGGCTGCGGAGGAGGAACAGGGACAGGTGATATGTGGCCAGTGAGGGAGAGGAGGAGGTGAAAAGGACTGCGGACATAGAGAAAGTCTAAGGTGGGCCTGGAGGTTGACCACAGCTTTGGAGACATGTTGATTTGCGTCCCAGGAACTGAATCTGGAGTGAGGCAGGCTCAGCAGGAAGGGCTCACATCTGTAAAATCAGGAAGGGCGAATGCAGGCTCAGGCAGGAATCCTTGGACTTGGAGGTACCACCCTGAGATGGGAGAAACAGATTCCATAGGGCTAAGCCAAGGAACAGCTCTCTTGTATGCTGGGAGTAAGTCTCTGAGAGGTGGCCCCAGAGGGTAGTGGTCACAGAAAGAAAGGTGCTGTCTATTCCCTCCACACATGCACCTGAGAACTTATCTGTGCCAGGCCCTGTGCTGGGTGCTAGGCTTCAGAGGTGGTGGAGACCCAGTTCTTGGCCCTTAAGAATCTCAGTCTAATGGAAGAGATGAACAAGCCAGTCAACCCCTCTCACTTAATATTTCTACTGAGGTCCTTTAAGGGCACTCCTTGCCATTGGGTTCTTTGACATTGACATCCTAGAGGACACTAGTTATCCAAACTTGGAACCTCTGGGGATGTAGGACCCCCAGGACCCCAGGGATCTTGCTTATCATCCTCAAGATGCTTGTGTGACACTGGGACCAGGTAATGGTCCTAAAAGAGCCAATAAACTGTAGTTACTATCAGTGGAGAGATCCACATTGGTAGCCAGGGAGAACAAAATCCACATTGGTAGCTGGGGAGTGTGTGGGTGCATTTCTGTCATTTACAAGCTGTGGACCGTGAGCGAACAATTTAAATCCTAGTTTCAGTTTTTCATTTGGAATATAGGGAACACAGTATCGGCTCAATCCAACTTACAGGGCTGCTGGGGGGATGGCAGATAAATGGGTGATGGGTGTGACAGTGTTGTGTAAACTGTAAAGGGCTGCACGCCTGTACAGTGGCGTGCAGTCACTACAGTCTGTAGAAGCAGCGTGGTGTAGGAAGAGAGAATTGGATTGAGGCTGTGGACCTCAGGACCCCAGGCCTTTGCCACTGACTCCTGGGTGAACTCGAGCAAATTATGTCTGTATCTCCATCAATAAAATATCGAGGCTAGACAGATAACTTGTTACGGGTCATTCTCTTCCTTTAAAAAAAAAAGTCCTTTTTTTCCCCTGGGGGCTTCTTGACGAGTTAACATGCTGACTTGTCTTGCTTCCCCTTGCCTAGCCCCTTTCCTCACCTCACTTCTGGTGGAAAGCCCACACCTCCTTCCCGTTCTTCTCTGGGCAAAGACTGAAGACTGCAGCTGACTTGCTCTCTCCTCTTCTCCATCTTCCATCCTCAGGGAGGCATGGAGGCATCACTGCCAGGGCAAAGACCTCAGTGACTGGGTGGATGGCTGTGAGCTGTAGGACTCTCTCTGGATGGACAGGCAGAGAGAATGGATGGCAGCTTGGGAGATGTGGCCTGGTTCCTGACCCAGGCCTGGGAAGACAAACCAACTAATAAAGTATAGTTTAATACAAGTGTTGTTGTGCGGTTGCTAAGTCACGTCTGACTCTTTGGGACCCCGTGGACTGCAGCACGCCACACTTCCCTGTTCTTCACTATCTCCCTGCGTTTGCTCAAACTCATGTCCATTGAGTCGATGATACCATCCAACCATCTCATCCTCTGCCAATCTAAGTGTGGTTCTCAGCTATCACTGTGTTTCCAGGTGGTATGTTGGAGCCAGAAGCATCTCAGGAGTTCCTCACTTGTCCCCATGGGCTGGGGCTCAGTTGGTCTTCAAAAAACCTTCAATGGAGGTTTGCCTCCATTCCTGGAGGCCTGACTGGGGGGTATGCGTCAGTGCCTTCATTGCCCACCCCTGGCAGAGTTTCCTGAGTGAACCTCGTGAGTTATGAATGCGGCATCCTGAATGAATGGTAGACCCTCAGCTCAGTTTGTAGAGTCAGTGAATGAATGGGCCCTGATACCTGCTTTCCATATAGCCACAGTTCACTCAATGGTATTGGTGGGCGCTAGCTTTCAGGCTCCAGGCGTGCCTCTAGAGGGAACCATGGCCCCTCCTGGGCCCTCCCGGGGAGTGCTCTGCCTCTCACGGGGCCACCCAGGCTGCTGCTCCTCCAAGTCTGGCTCACCTCCCTTGGAGCAGGGAGTCTGGCATAGTTTAGGAAGAGACGGTCCAATGGGCTTTTCTCCTTTATCCTGGCTGCCTGGCCTTGGAAAGGTCACTCCACCTCTCATAGGCAAGTTCCTCATGAGTAAGAGGAGCTAATAAAGGCCGTCTTAATTTATCAGTGGCATAATATAGCGCAGTGAGGCGCCTGGTACAGGACGGGGCACAGAGTGGGGAAAGGGGGCTCCAGAAACACTGACCTCATGTCTGGTTTCCCTGAGGTCTGGGGGTGCCAAGCCCTGCCCGCCTCGTGGGCACACGTCCTGCTTGTCCTGGTGACCAGGGCTTCCTTGGGAAGTCTGCACAGTGCCCTCATCACTGCTGAGGAGGAGGAAGAGGGAAGGAGAAGGTGCTGGAAGGAGCAGAAGGGGACAGACTTTGGATGAAGCGGCAGAAATTTCTATGGGAAATGGGGGAGAATTAAGTAAAGTTCTCTCATTTTTTTAAAAAGATTGTTTTGATGTGGACGATTTTTAAAGTCGTTATTGAATGTGTTACATTATTGCTTCTGTTTTACTTTTTGGCCACAAGGAATGTGGAATCTTAGCTCCTCCACCAGGGATCAAGCTTGCACTCCTTGTATTGAAAGGTGAAGTCTTAACCCCTGGACCACTAGGCAAGTCCTGTTTGTTATTTTTTAAAGTTCACTAATAAGGACCTACTATATAGCACAGGGAACTCTACTCAATGCTCTGTAAAGACCTATATGGGAAAGGATCTTTTAAAAAAAGCAGATATATGTATATGTATACCTGATTCACCTTGCTGTACACCTGAAACAACACACTGTAAATCAACTATATTCCAATTTATAAAAATAAGGGGAAAAAAGTACAGGTCACCTCATTATTGCACTAGTGTGGTTCCAGGAAACTCATTGGACTTTTGTCCAAGGTAATGCAGCTGGTGGAGCTAGGATTCCAATGGGGCTGTTGAACTCCAAAGGTTGGGCTTTGTCCTCAGCATGTCCCAGCCTCCATAGCTGGACCAGCTCTTGGACGGGACCCCTGGGATGGGAAGGCATGGTGGACAGAGTGCAGCAGAGAGACAGCCCAGTTCTTTCCAGCAGGCACCCAAGCTTCTCCAGACATTCCATGTTCTCCTCTACCTCCAAGCCTTTGCTCAGAAATCTCCTCTGCAAACCTGCCTCCCTGGCAACTTCCACCCATCTTTTGAGGCTTCAGCCAGAACCTGCTCCTCCTCAGGAGACAGTCCCGGTGCCTCTTCTCTAATGGGTGCCCATACCTGGTACATCTCTGCTATATGTCTCTCTGCTCAGGTTCTTGTGTGCTTGGCTGTTGCCCGTCTCTGCCTGCCTCCACTCTGAGCCCCATCCTCTTGATGTATGAACCCCCACCCCCGCAACCCCAGGGGCTAGCACTGGCGATCTCTGGAAGGAGATCAAACCAGTCAATCCTAAAGGAAGTCAGCCTTGAATATTCTTTGGAAGCACTGATGCTGAAGCTGAAGCTCCAATACTTTGGCCATCTGGTGCAAAGAGTTGACTCACTGGAGAAGACCCTGATGCTGGGAAAGATTGAAAGCAGAAGAAGGGGACAACAGAGGATGAGATGGTTGGATGACATCATTGACTCAATGAATATGAATTTGAGCAAACTCTGGAAGACCGTGGAGGACAGAGAAGCCTGGCGTGCTGTAGTCCATGGGGTTGCAAAGAGTTGGATACAACTAAGCGATTGAACAACAATGAACTGCCTAGCACAGTGCCTGGCTATGTAGTGAGCACACAGAAAATGCTCAAGGAGTGAGGAAGTCTGGACAGAGGCCCCCACCTGGTGCTTTGAAGTTTTCCAACTGTTTCTTCTCCCTTTAAATCTAAGTGTGGTTCTCAGCTATCACTGTGTTTCCAGGTGGTATGTTGGAGCCAGAAGCATCTCAGGAGTTCCTCACTTGTCCCCATGGGCTGGGGCTCAGTTGGTCTTCAAAAAACCTTCAATGGAGGTTTGCCTCCATTCCTGGAGGCCTGACTGGGGGGTATGCGTCAGTGCCTTCATTGCCCACCCCTGGCAGAGTTTCCTGAGTGAACCTCGTGAGTTATGAATGCGGCATCCTGAATGAATGGTAGACCCTCAGCTCAGTTTGTAGAGTCAGTGAATGAATGGGCCCTGATACCTGCTTTCCATATAGCCACAGTTCACTCAATGGTATTGGTGGGCGCTAGCTTTCAGGCTCCAGGCGTGCCTCTAGAGGGAACCATGGCCCCTCCTGGGCCCTCCCGGGGAGTGCTCTGCCTCTCACGGGGCCACCCAGGCTGCTGCTCCTCCAAGTCTGGCTCACCTCCCTTGGAGCAGGGAGTCTGGCATAGTTTAGGAAGAGACGGTCCAATGGGCTTTTCTCCTTTATCCTGGCTGCCTGGCCTTGGAAAGGTCACTCCACCTCTCATAGGCAAGTTCCTCATGAGTAAGAGGAGCTAATAAAGGCCGTCTTAATTTATCAGTGGCATAATATAGCGCAGTGAGGCGCCTGGTACAGGACGGGGCACAGAGTGGGGAAAGGGGGCTCCAGAAACACTGACCTCATGTCTGGTTTCCCTGAGGTCTGGGGGTGCCAAGCCCTGCCCGCCTCGTGGGCACACGTCCTGCTTGTCCTGGTGACCAGGGCTTCCTTGGGAAGTCTGCACAGTGCCCTCATCACTGCTGAGGAGGAGGAAGAGGGAAGGAGAAGGTGCTGGAAGGAGCAGAAGGGGACAGACTTTGGATGAAGCGGCAGAAATTTCTATGGGAAATGGGGGAGAATTAAGTAAAGTTCTCTCATTTTTTTAAAAAGATTGTTTTGTGTGGACGATTTTTAAAGTCGTTATTGAATGTGTTACATTATTGCTTCTGTTTTACTTTTTGGCCACAAGGAATGTGGAATCTTAGCTCCTCCACCAGGGATCAAGCTTGCACTCCTTGTATTGAAAGGTGAAGTCTTAACCCCTGGACCACTAGGCAAGTCCTGTTTGTTATTTTTTAAAGTTCACTAATAAGGACCTACTATATAGCACAGGGAACTCTACTCAATGCTCTGTAAAGACCTATATGGGAAAGGATCTTTTAAAAAAAGCAGATATATGTATATGTATACCTGATTCACCTTGCTGTACACCTGAAACAACACACTGTAAATCAACTATATTCCAATTTATAAAAATAAGGGGAAAAAAGTACAGGTCACCTCATTATTGCACTAGTGTGGTTCCAGGAAACTCATTGGACTTTTGTCCAAGGTAATGCAGCTGGTGGAGCTAGGATTCCAATGGGGCTGTTGAACTCCAAAGGTTGGGCTTTGTCCTCAGCATGTCCCAGCCTCCATAGCTGGACCAGCTCTTGGACGGGACCCCTGGGATGGGAAGGCATGGTGGACAGAGTGCAGCAGAGAGACAGCCCAGTTCTTTCCAGCAGGCACCCAAGCTTCTCCAGACATTCCATGTTCTCCTCTACCTCCAAGCCTTTGCTCAGAAATCTCCTCTGCAAACCTGCCTCCCTGGCAACTTCCACCCATCTTTTGAGGCTTCAGCCAGAACCTGCTCCTCCTCAGGAGACAGTCCCGGTGCCTCTTCTCTAATGGGTGCCCATACCTGGTACATCTCTGCTATATGTCTCTCTGCTCAGGTTCTTGTGTGCTTGGCTGTTGCCCGTCTCTGCCTGCCTCCACTCTGAGCCCCATCCTCTTGATGTATGAACCCCCACCCCCGCAACCCCAGGGGCTAGCACTGGCGATCTCTGGAAGGAGATCAAACCAGTCAATCCTAAAGGAAGTCAGCCTTGAATATTCTTTGGAAGCACTGATGCTGAAGCTGAAGCTCCAATACTTTGCCATCTGGTGCAAAGAGTTGACTCACTGGAGAAGACCCTGATGCTGGGAAAGATTGAAAGCAGAAGAAGGGGACAACAGAGGATGAGATGGTTGGATGACATCATTGACTCAATGAATATGAATTTGAGCAAACTCTGGAAGACCGTGGAGGACAGAGAAGCCTGGCGTGCTGTAGTCCATGGGGTTGCAAAGAGTTGGATACAACTAAGCGATTGAACAACAATGAACTGCCTAGCACAGTGCCTGGCTATGTAGTGAGCACACAGAAAATGCTCAAGGAGTGAGGAAGTCTGGACAGAGGCCCCCACCTGGTGCTTTGAAGTTTTCCAACTGTTTCTTCTCCCTTTTCCCTGTAAAGCAGGTGGAGCTGAGGATTCTTTGATGGCCTCCAGTATCTTCCTCTTGGGCTTATTTTAACTTGGATGGAATTCCTTTTGAAACGAAGCCACAACGTCTGAATTACACTGAAGACAAATGGCCCACAGTGGTGCTCAGTTAGTCAAATGAGCCGCTGCAGAAGTGTGGCATCATGGAGAGCAGATTTAAGGAGGCAAGGCGTCCAAATTCCCCATCCCAAGGCATCACTCACAGCCATTAGCATTGGGTGTTTCTTTTCTTTTCTTTTTAAACAAAAAGCACTATTACAGTCTCGCTTGGGAACAAATGAGATGTCAACAAGGGTGCCTGTCTAGGGACTCGACGGCAGCCAGAGAACATGCAGAGAACATGCCTTTCCTGAATGCAGTGGATGCGATGGTCACATTCCTGAAGGATCAGGTCACGGGGATGTTTGCAAAGTGATGCTGCAGTTGCTTCCTACGTATACAGATCTCCTAGGCCCTTGTGATCGCCACAGGTACAGGATAATCTGATGAAATCCCATTTCCAAGGTTCTCTGTTCATCCTCTTTTTCTGCTCGTTCATTCGTTTCGCCTTCTGTGAAAACTTGCTAGTACCCAAGCTGCAGCAGGTGCCAAAGATTTAAAAAATTGCAGGAGAAAAAAAACTTGAAATCGATCAAATCCCATCTATCTTTTTACCCTTCTTCCTGTAATTGAAAAAGGACAGAATATCCTTTATGGGGAGAAAGTTGTTCTTGTGATATCCCGGAGTTCTTTTAGAGGAGAGTTTAACACTTTCTAGACCAGGGGTATGTCCCTAGAGGATCTGGCTCCTTAGGGTCCATAACCCTTCTAAAATTGTATGCAAAATTTTGTGTACGTCTATTGGACCATGTGTGTTTTTTCTCTTGGGGAGAGAGTTCATAGTTTTCACCTTTTTATAAATACAAACAAGGCCAAAATCAGTGTTTTACAGGAAGAAAAAGAAAGAAGAAAAGATAGAAAATATACACCTTAGCTCATTTAATTCTCATACTCAGCCTGGAACCTAGGAACCATCATCTCTGTCATAGAGATGGGAAACAGAGGCTCTGAGAAGTAAATGGAACATTTGCTTGGATACCTGAAGCCTGTTCTCAATTTAGAGTCAGAGACTATTAGAGTTGGGATGGACCAGAGACTTTTTGTCCATTTCCCACCCCTCACTTTTCTTCTTTTAATTTTAAAAATTTTGCTTTTTTGGCTGCACTGTGTGGCATGGCATGAGGACACTGAGTTCCTGACCAGGGATTGAACCTGCACACCCTGAGGTGGAAGCGTGGGGTCTTAACCACCGGACCACCAGGGAAGTCCTTCTCATCTTTCACAGAGGGGGAAACTGAGGCAGAGAAGTGAAATAAATTGTCCTCATTTATATTGTCAGTTAATAGCAAAAATAGGTCAGAAATTCAGTCTTTTGACTCTGTCCAAAGAGTTTGCCAACTATCGCTTTGTTCTTGCAAAGCCAGTGAGTGTAGGTTTCACAGAAGGTTAAATTGAATTAGTAAGAGACCTCCCCCTTCTATTCATTCTCAGGCTAGGCCTATTCCCCCCAGCCTGTTTCATGGTCTCCAGGCAACTTGCGGCCTCAAATGCACTGAGCCTATCAGTCTTAGGAATACACAGATGCACGTGCAAAAGGATTCCACATGCTAGGAATCCCAAATGGGTAGGGACAAAGCCATTAGATAAGGACATCAGCCCTGGGCTTGGGAAATCCAGTCCTAGACGCTTGGAGAGCTGAGGAAGAAACTTAAAGGATTTCAACCATGATGCAGAGTGGTACCTCAGTGTGGTGTCCTGGCCCTGCACCCATACACGTCCACCAGCCCCTCGGTGGTCATTCTGGACATTTCCCCCCTTTTCTTCTTCACTTGACTCTCCTGGACCTTCCTGCAGTCCCACAGCTGTGCCTCCTCCAGCATTCCACCCCCCGGGGCTTCCCATATGCTGCTCTAGTGTTCTTCTGCTGCAGAAATTCAGATCCATCTTTCAGAATTGTTTTCTTGTCAGTATCCCCACTCAGATGATAAATTCTCTGAGGACAAGTGCCCGGCGCTTAATAGACAATCAGTGAATGGAGACCCCTTGTTCTTCATGTGTTCCCTCTTCCTTGGTTGCCTGCTCCCCTCCGAGTTGTGCCAGGAAGCTCGCTCTGTGCAGCGTGGGGTCTGCCCCAGCTGTGGCTGGATTAGGGCTGGCAACGCCTCCCCCCACCCCAGGAGGAGTCAATTCCTTGCCTCTCTGTAACAGGGGAGCTCATTCATTGGTGCTTTCTGGAGGCGCTTGTCTCTGCTCCAAGTTTAATTCTCAAAATCGAACTGAATCTCTGAGCTTGAGGAGGAGGAGATCCCAGATTCCTCCTTGCATTCCAGGCTCAGGGTGGCTGAACTGAGCTTCACCCGAGGGAATCATTAAAAGACCACACTTGGGCTTCCCTGATGGCTCAGCTGGTAAAGAATCCGCCTGCAATGCAGCAGCCCCAGGTTTGATCCCTG
This sequence comes from Madoqua kirkii, assembly GCA_006408675.1. Classification (NCBI taxonomy): domain Eukaryota; kingdom Metazoa; phylum Chordata; class Mammalia; order Artiodactyla; family Bovidae; genus Madoqua; species Madoqua kirkii. The sequence goes on along the minus strand of SJYC01027314.1, from coordinate 10,776 downwards.
GGTGGGGATGAATCCCTGGAGAAGGAAATGGCAACTCACATCAGTATTCTTGTCTGGAGACTCCCACGCACAGAGGAGCCTGCTAAGCTCCAGTCTGCTGCTGCTAAGTCACTTCAGTCGTGTCCAACTCTGCACGACCCTATAGACAGCAGCCCACCAGGCTCCCATCCCTGGGATTCTCCAGGCAAGAACACTGGAGTGGGATGTCATTTCCTTCTTCAGTGCATGAAAGTGAAAAGTGAAAATGGAGTCGCTCAGTCGTGCCCGACTCTTAGTGACCCCATGGACTGCAGCCTACCATGCTCCTCCGTCCATGGGATTTTCCAAGAGTACTGGAGTGGGTGCTATTGCGTTCTCCAGAGCTACAGTCTACTCAGTCACAAAGAGTCAGACACAACTGAAGGACTAAACCACCACACCTGTGGGTGGGGCCAGCCTCTCCCATTCTCCCTCCCAGCTCACCAGAACCTATCTAGAGACCCTCTGTGGATTCTTTGTCATTAGGTGTGCTCATGGTGAAGACTTAACAAAAATAGCTCCTAGCTGGAGAGGAAAATAAAAGAACTCTGGGCTCTCTCAGCACCAAACAACGAAAGAACAGTGGGTAAACAGCGGGCTCAGCCCCTGGCAAATACTTTCTCCTTTCACCTAACTGTGGCTGATTTTGTTTCTGAGATTACGTGCCATTATTTGATTGATTGATCAACCAGTCAATTGGTTGGTCTGACCCTTTGAGGTCACTGATAATTCATCCTTGTGGTTTGACCTTATGATTGCACCAAGCTCCCAGCCACTGTGTCACCATCTGGGCGAGTCTTGAAAATGTGACGCTGGGACCTCCCTGGCAGCCCCATGGTTAAGACTCCACCTTCCTGTGCAGGGGGTGCAGGTTTGGTTCCTGGTCCCACATGCCATGGAGTGTGGCCAAAAATTGAAAAAAAGAAAATGTGACACTTTCCAAGTCTCCTGTGTCTACCAGACCTCTTCAAGTCATCCCTAAAGAAATGATCACATACACAGCTACTTGTTTGAAATAATGATAATAAAAAATACCACAACTCCCAGGAATTTAGGCTTATGATTCTATCTTTGCTCAATAGCTAGTTAATTATTATAATCGGTAGCTGGCTATTGATTTACTCTCTTGGATTTCCTGCCTTTTCTTTAAGTAAGTTAAGTTTACAGACCTACTCCCAGATGAACAAAACCAGAATTCTTAAATCAGAAGGGACGCATACATATCCAAAGCCTGGAGCAATCCAAACCTGTTAGAATATTCTTCACTCCATCCCAGATTGATCTGAAAAAATTTAACAAGGAAGCCAGAAATCCAATGAAATAGTTCAAATTGCCATTTAAGTTATAGATTTTAAAAAAATGTATGAAACTATTAAAGTGGAATGAGGCGGAAGCATCCAACAGACTCCCAACTCACTGAATAGACACTTAATGTGGTTTCCATACCCGATGGGAGCAGTCTGAAGACACTCTGTTCTATATCCTATAGTCTAGGCACCAGTGGAGAAGGCAATGGCATCCCATTCCAGTACTCTTGCCTGGAAACTCCCATGGACGGAGGAGCCTGGTAGGCTGTAGTCCATGGGGTCACTGAGTCAGACATGACTGAGTGACTTCACTTTCACTTTTCACTTTCATGCATTGGAGAAGGAAATGGCAACCCACTCCAGTGTTCTTGCCTGGAGAATCCCAGGGACGGCGGAGCCTGGTGGGCTGCCGTCTATGGGGTCGCGCAGAGTCGGACATGACTAAATCGACTTAGCAGCAGCAGCAGCAGGCACCAGAAGGACTATTTCCAGTCTGATGTACTGAGGAGTGAACTTCTCTTTGGAGAGGGATTCTACACTTCAGGTGGTTAAAGTATTGGAGCTTCAGCGTCAGCATCAGTCCTTCCAATGACTATTCAGGGATGATTCCTTTAGGATGGACTGGTTGGATCTCCTTGCAGTCCAAGGGACTCTCAAAAGTCTTCTCCAACACCACAGTTCAAAAGCATCAATTCTTTAGCACTCAGCTTTCTTTATAGTCCAATTCTCACATCCATACATAACCACTGGAAGATCCATAGCTTTGACTAGATGGACCTTTGTTGGCAAAGTAATGTCTCTGCTTTTTAATATGCTGTCTAGGTTGGTCATAGCTTTTCTTCCAAGGAGCAAAGGTGTTTTAATTTCATGGCTGCAGTCACCATCTGCAGTGCTTTTGGAGCCCAAGAAAATGAAGTCTGTCACTGTTTCCACTGTTTCCCCTTCTATTTGCCATGAAGTGATGGGACCAGATGCCATGATCTTTGTTTTCTGAATGTTGAGTTTTAAGCCAGCTTTTCCACTCTCTTTCACCAAAAAGCTCTTTAGTTCCTTTTCTCTTTTTGCCATAAGGGTGATGTCATCCGCATATCTGAGGTTATTGATATTTGTCCCAGAAATCTTGATTCCAGCTTGTGTGTCATCCAACCCGGCATTGTGAATGATGTGCTCTGCATGTAAGTTAAATGAGCTGGGTGACAATATTTAGCCTTGACATACTCCATATTCTGAAACAGTCCATTGTTTCATGTCCGGTTTGAAAGTGTAAGTGAAAGTCCCTCAGTTGTGTCCGATTCTTGGTGACCCCATGGAATTCTCCAAGCCAGAATACTGGAGTGGGTAGCTGTTCCCTTCTCCAGGGGATCTTCTCAACCCAGGGATCAAACTTGGGTCTCCAACATTGCAGGCAGATTCTCTACCAGTTGAGCCACCAGGGACGATGTGACCAGTTAATAACCTTGAGATGGGAGGATTAGTATGAAATATTGGCTGGGTCTAATGCAAACAGTCTTTTAAAAATGGAAGAGGCATACACTCCCACGTGTAAAATGTAAGAGTTGCTGTGAAGTACAAGAAGCTCAGTTTAGTGTTCTGTGATGACCTAGAGGGGTTGGGATGGGGATGGGTGGGAGGGAGGCTAAGGAGGGAAAGGATATATGTATACAAATAGCTGATTCACTTCATTGTGCAGCAGAAACTAACACCTTATAAAGAAGCAATTATACTCTTAAAAAAAAAACCTAGTTACATAAGTACAAAACAAAACAGAAGAGGCAGGCAGGAGAGGATCTGAGTCAGAGGAAGACGAAACTAGTAGATCATTGTTGCGATGTAAAGACTCAACCCATCATCGCTGTCTTTGAAGAAGGAGGAAGAGGCCACAAGCCAAGGAATGTGGGCAGACACTAGAAGCTGGAAAAGATGAGGAAACAGCTTCTCCTCTAGAGCTTCTGAAAGGAAGATAGCTCTGCTGACACCTAGATTCTAGCCCAGGGACAGCCACGTCCAATTTCTGGCCTCCTGGACTACAATACATTTGTATTGTTTTAAAGTCACTAGGCTTATCAGATAGAAAACTAAAAGGTCGCTTCCAGTGGCTGCATCCTCTGTTTCTGGAAAGGAAACCCCAGCGTGGCCAACGCCAGCTGAGAGGATGCGCGGAAGGACGCGACAGACCCAGCTCCCCCTGGAGCCCCGTGAGTGCTGGATGCCATCCTGCTTGTGCGTCAGTGTGGCAGCTGTTCCTTGTCCCACCGGCAGGGGGAGTAATGCTGTCCTAGCATCTCGAGTCTGAAGGGGTCTCTGGAGGGCATCTGTGAAGACACAGGTAAAGTATCATTTGCAGCCTCAGGTGGAGGGAATGGAGCCCAGAGAGGGGCATGATCTCATCCATCACTTCCTTGTATTAGGAGAGGGAAAGAGAGGGCTTGGATAGCAAAGCAGGGACCAGACCCCTGGTCCAGCCAGCGCTTTCTGTGCACTTGTGCATGAGGAGGGAGGTATGAACCATCTTAGGTCCTCCTTCATGACTGAGTTGGGAGTGGCTGGTGGGCAGTGAAAGACTAGACTACAGGAGCTGCCCCTGTGGAATTAGCAGGCCGCTGTGAGGGCACGCATTCTGCTGGAGCAGAAAGCTCTCTCTTACCACAGAGGGGCTTGAAAGGGCACGTTCTCTCCCCACCAGTGGCATCTGCCCCCCTCCTTTCCCACATGGACATCCTCTCGGGAGGATGCAAGAGTCATGGGGAGTGAGGCAGAAGCAGGTCTGTTGGATGGGGGAGAGGGGGTGGCTTGTAGAGTGGGATGGGAAAGGCAGGAGGGCAGGAGGGAGGCCAGGCTGGGCAAGTGTCCAGACCGAATTCACTGACCTGGTCAGGAGGAGCCAGGGAAAGGGGTGTGAGGGGCTCCTCTAAGGTTTGCGGGTCTGGGCAGTGAGTTCCGCCTCTCTGTCTTTGTGGCACGTACCGGTGGTCCAGGGTGGTGTCATTGCAACTGTGGGTATGGTGGAGCCATTTACAGTGTTGCAATCAACAGTGTTTAAAGATGCAGGATAGGATAGGATAGAATAGGAGTGCACGTGTTTTGTAGAGGTAAGTGTTTCATAAATTTTATCTCTCCATCTATTTGTCGTCTATCTATTATCACCTATGGCTATATCTATCATCTATTCGGTCAATTTTGACTTGGCAGGTCTGGCCCTTTCCTAACATCTTGGGGAGAAAGAGTGTAGGGAAAAGGCAGAGACGACTCGGCCATGTCCACAAGACCAGCTTTTAATATGACCGTGATTGGAAGCACGAATAAATAAACGCCAGAGAAAATGGAAAAACCAAAACCAAAGCTCGGAACATCAAAACCCAGATTCAGAAAACGAAAGGAAACATATCTCTGACAAACAAACAAACAAACAAAAAGCCCACCCCCCTCGCAAAGAGACAGAATCAGACTGTACAAGCCGTGTCACAGGGAGAGCCGACGGCGTGGGCCCCGCGGCTGCGTCCCCCGGGCCGCCGCACCTCCGTCTCGGGCCCCTGGGAGGGGAGGAGGGCGGCCCCGGGCACCCTGCGGGCCGGCCTGGGGAGGCGGAGGGCGGGGCGCGTGGGCAGGTTAAGAACCTTCACAAACGACAGGAGGACCGGACGCGTCCAGGGCTCTGCGAGTTCCCTCTGGAGAGTGCAGGTGTGATTCCAGCGCGGCCTCGTGGTGGTGCATTTCGGCGCTGGAACCCGGTCCCCCTGCAGGGCTGCTGGAAACCGCACGAGGGTTGCGGACGGAGAAAGACGCGGACGAGGCGCCGGGAGGGTCGGAGCATGCAGTGCCTTGTGTCTGGCAGTGAGATGTGACGGCGGGTCGGTTCTCAGACAGTTTCAGGGCGGGACTCGCTTCCCCTAAGAGGGTCGGACGCGCGGCGGCGGCGGCGGGGCCCGAGGACGCGTCGTGCCAGACGTGGCCGGAGCGAGGTTTCAGCAGTTTGCTATGTGTGCATAGGGAGCTCTTGCTTCTCTCCGTCGGTGGGCAGGGGCCACCCCACCTGAGCCTGCGGTCCCCTGTCCTGGTCCCGGGCCAGGTCTGTTTGGGGTTGGGGGATGGTGGTGCCGGGTCGTCCGAGGGCCGTCAGCAAGCAATCTCCTCTAAGGTCCCCAGGGCCGTCTGCAGGGGCACGTTCACAGTGTGGCTGATGGTTTCGGAGTGGTTTGGCATCGTGTCACAAGTGCTCTGGCGGGGAAGAGGAAAGTGCCGGTTGATGTTCACTCAGCAAAAATGTGTCCCAGAGCCCCTGCAGCCCAGCCCAGGCCCTGGGAACCGTGCAGCCCACAGTGGGCTCTCCCGGGCACTGCTGCTCCGCCCCAAACCCCTCTGGTGCTGGGTAGCCATCTTCTGGCGTGAAGCTGGGGCGGGGCCTCACTGCCTTCAGAATCCTCTCCACTGTCCACCTAGGCGCTCCCCACAGCTGCAGCGTGCAGAGGAAGCCTCCTGGCGATGGGGTTTAACAGCTAGTTTGACCTTCTCTCTAAGGGCTTCCCAGGTGGCTCAGTGGTGAAGAACCTGCCCACCAATGCAGGAGACATAAAAGACACAGGTTTGATCCCTGGGTGGGGAAGATCCCCTTGGAGGAGGAAATGGCAACCCACTCCAGTATCCTTGCTTGGAGAATCCCATGGACAGAGGAACCTGGAGGGCTACACGTGAGGTCTCAAAGAGTCCAACACAACTGAAGTGACTTAGCACGTCTATAATATAGGAACAAAGCAGCCCAAGGGTGGTAGCTGTATTCCCTGCGTTGAGGTCCCCTGCTGTGTCACTGGAAGCTACAGCTGAGTGGTGTGTAGCCTTGGGGCATGGATGACCCATCCCGCCCTCGTCCTTGGACCTCTGTTGGGTCCACCTGGGGTGGAGGAGGGGCCACCTGTGGCCTGGTCTAGGCAGGAGGGGCTGCTTGATCGCTGGGGCAAAACAGTGGAGGTCTCTGACAGCTGGGATTCTGACCCCTGATCCCAGCTGCCCCCAAAGGACCTTGGGGTAAGGCTAGCCTCAGGGAAGGGTTATCTTGGGTGTCTGAACAGGGCGGGGCTGAGGTGGCTTTGAGTCTTCTGGGTGATTCCTGGCCCTGCAGAGGGCTGGAGGCTGGGAGGGATGTGAGTGGAATTCTGTGCCAAAAATTTGGGGGAGATTAGATGAGGATGAGGCTGGGAGCAGTGCAAAGGAGGAGGCTGTGTCTCTGAGACATTCTGAAGGCAGAAGGGAGGGTGGGGTGAGGGGAGGGAGCCTGTATTCGCTGAGTGCTTACTACAAACTAGTCACTGGAAGCTCATTGCTTCCCAGGGCCTGGTCTCATTTACTCTGATGGCACCCCCTGAGGTCCCAGTGGTTTGGCAGCTGCTCAGAGAGGGAGGTGATGTGCCCTCAGATGCACAGCTGGGAAGAAGGGCCCTGGGATCCAGGCAGGTCAACTGAGTCCAGAACCTGGGGTGCCTTCCACCCACACTGCCCGCTCTTCCACCGAAGCTGTCTTCTGTTCAAACAGAAGCTGCAGGGACCCAAGAGAATCAAAGTGGGATATTTAGCCTGGGAGATGAGTAGAGAAACAGTGTCTGGAGCAAAAATGGGAGCCCAGATAGGAGGAGGAGGAGGCTGGGATCCACTTGGGATGGTATGATTTTAAGGAAGCAATGGCCACGGAATGCAGTGTTCTCTTGGGGCTGGGGTGCTGACGTGGGGGAAGTCGGTGATAGCCACGACCTTCAGCGGAGACCAGGGTTCAGGAGCAGACTGAATCTGGGAAGGAGAGTGTGGACGGTGTAAGAGGGGCTGCCTCTTAGACTTGAGGGAAGAGAGGCCCGAGTAGGAAGGAGGCTCGGGTGCCCCCTCAAGCTGTGTGACCTGGGCCTCTGGGCCACAAACGCCTCATACCCAACATGGAGATAAGAACAGCCCTTCCTCCAGGAGACTCTAGGGTTGAAACGACGTGTCACTCTTAAGGTGCGTAACACAGTGCCTGACACATACCAGGCTTACAATGGTCAGCAGTTATAATGGGTGTTATTGCTTCTACCTACTTCAAAGAATCTGCCTGCTAAGCAGGAGATCTGGGTTCGATCCCTGGGTTGGGACGATCCCTTGGAGAAGGAAATGGCAATTCACTTCAGTATTCTTGCCTGGAGAAGTTCCCAGACAGAGGAGCCTGGTGGACTATAGTCCATGGGGTTGCAAAGAGTGGGACATGGCTTAGCTACTGAAACAGCACCACTACTTCAGAGGGCCCCGCACCCTATGTCCTGTTCAAATGGGGTAGAGTAACAGGGACGGTCCTGCTCACATTCTGCCACCTAGGGAATAAGGGAGTGGGCCTACACGGACCCTCTCCTTGGTCTCCCAAGGCACACAAAGAGGGGCGTGGCTTCTGGCTGGAGAGAAGCTGAGCTGGTCCAGGCAGAAGCATTTCCTGGTCTTTGCTGCATCCATGGAGCGGATCCAATCTACAGCTGGGTTCCAGGATGGGTCTCAGAGAGAGGCTCAAGGTTCAGTTGGAGTGTCCTTGGACTTGGGAGCTGCGGAGGGTCCTGAGCTATGGAAGATGTGTGATGGAGCACTCCTGTTCTGCCTGGCACTGGCATCTGCATTCCCACGGCTTGTACATACCAAGGAACCAACCAACCTGCAACCCCCTGCCGGCCGCCCTTACCACATTCTCATCGTGGCTCCCTTCCTCCTCTTCTTTGCCAAGCAGGTCTAATAGCTTCTCTTTGATCAGCTGCAAGAAAGGCAGGAAGGAAAGTCAGGCCGGGAGAAAGGCATCAAGGTAGCGAAAGAGACCTCCTTCCATGTGGTTGGGCTGGGGAGGCAGGGGCAGCGGCTGGACAGACATTGGTAGGAGCCCAGCCTGGCATCCAAGCTAGGGTCTCTAGCCAAGCTTTTGGTGCAGGAGCTAGAGACTGGGGTGTGGGGGGCATGGGAGGGCCTCAGTGTGGCCTCTCAGTGTGGCTGGCTCCCCATCTGTCCTGGGGGACAGTTACTCGTCACTTTTGAGGCCTGACAACTCCACAGTTCACAAGGTTGGGATACAGCTGTGTTAACATTTCATTCTCAATAAGAGAGTAGTTATTAAATATATTTTCTGATGTGATTCAACTTCTATAACTTTGTATGTTTTTGCATGAAAATGATTAAACAGGGCAGAACTGGCTGTGGGACCCAGTTTGGGAACTGGGTCGCCATGCTGAGAGGTGGGCTGTGTGGGTGTGTGGCTTGTGGGGTGTCCACAGGCCCCCGGTCACTCCACTTCCCACGGAGGTAAGAGGAATGCAGTAGCAAGACTGATGAGCCCCTGGAGCACGCAGGGCCGGAAGCTGCTGTGTGTTGTGTGAGGAGCCTTCAGAGACTGTTTTCCAGCTGCCTCCTGAGGCGACAGCTCTCTGAACCAGCGCGGCTGGAGTGCCCTTGCTCTTCCTGCTCAGGATTGATGACTCCTCAGGAGTGCTCCTTCCCTAAACCTGCCTGGACCCCGGAAGGTGCTGCTCTGGTGATGGCTCAACTGGAGGGCAGGTGTGTGTGTGTGCATGTGGTGTGTGTGTGTGATGTATGTGTATCTGCGAGCAGTGTGTGAGTGTGGTATAAGTGTAGTATGGAGTGTGTGTGCATATGTGGTGTGGTGTGTGTGGAGTGTATGTGTGTATGTGTTGTGTGTGAGTGTGGTATAAGTGTGTGTGATGTGTGTGCATCATGTATGTGCAAATGGTGCGTGTGTACAGTATATGTGGTTTATCTGTGGTGTATGTGTGTATTTGTGAGCAGTGTATGAGTGTGGTGTAAGTGTGTGTGGAATATGTGTGTGTGGGGTACATGTATGTGTATATATTATATGTCAGTGTGGTATTAGTGTATGTGATGTATGTGCATGTCACGTCTGTGCAAGTGGTGTGTGTCTATAGTATATATCATGTGCCTGTGACATATGTGTGTGTTTGTGAGCAGTGTGTGTGTGGTATAAGTGTGTATGGCACATGCATGTGTGGAGTGTGTGGGGTATATGTGTGTATGTTATGTGTGAGTGGGGTATTAGTGTGTGTGATGTGTGTGTATATAGCAAGTGTATGCAAGTGGTGTGTGTGGAGCATATATAGAGTGTGTATGGAGTGTGTGGGGTATATGTGTGTGTATATCTTGTGTATGGGTATGGTATAAGTGTGGTGTGTGTGTGTGTGTGTGTGTGTGTGTGTGTAGTGTATGTGGAGTGTATGTGGTGTGTGTGTGGAGTGTGTGAGGTATATGTGTGTGTATGTTGTGTATGGTATACCATAAGTCTTGGTGTTTGTGTGTATGTTGTGTATGGTGTGCTATAAGTGCATGGTGTGTGTGTGTGTATGCATATGCTATAAGTGTGTGATGTGTATGTTATGCTATAAGTGTGTGGTATCTGTGTATGTTGTGTATGTGTATGCTATAAGCATGCGGAGTGTATGTGGCATGTGTGTGTGTGGAGCGTGTGGGGTATATGTGTGTGTATGTTGTGTATGGTATGCTATAAGTGTTGGTGTTTGTGTGTATGTTGTGTATGGTGTGCTATAAGTGTGTGGTGTGTGTGTATGTTATGCTATAAGCACATGGTGTGTATGTGAGTGTATGTTGTATATGTGTATGCTATAAGCATGTGGGGTGTCTGTGTGTGTGTGTGTGTGTGTGTGTGTGGTGTGAGTGTGCGGGTGCAGACACACCCATGCGTGAAGCCCCACATGAGGCCCAGGGGCTCCGCGCCAGCCCCTGCACTGTCTCATCCCTCCTCCTCATCCCTCCGGCTCCCTGCGTGCGGGTGTAGATGGCTCTGAGGACAGGCCTGCGGCTTCCGTCTCACACCCACCCCTCCCCGGAGCCTGGGGCGCAGGGACAGACAGTGTCCATGCACTGGGAGGGAAGGCGGCCCTGGGAGGAGGGAGGCCAAGCTTCCCCCGCTCCGTGCATCGGGGCAGGATGAGGGTGCCTGGTGGTCCCCCACGAGCAATCCCACATCTTACCTCATAAATATAATCAAAGAGCTCTAGTATTGTAAGGATACTAGCACCAATGAACAATCCCATCTGACCACCAATGTCACCTGGAGAGAGAGAGAGAAGACAAAGACTTGGCTTTCCTGGCAGCACTTCTGGAAGGGTGGATGGACGGAGAACTCGGAAAGCAGCCTTTCTGAGAGGGGCCCCCTTCCCAGAGGCGGGAAGGACAAGCCGCTCCCTCACTGCTCTGCTCTGAGAGCTGCTGGGTTTCAGCACCCCCGGGGGTGGGAACTAACCTGAATGCTTACTTGAGGGGCCTGGAATGGACCTCCCATCCTGACGGCCTGGTTCAGTTCCATTTGGAACCACAACGTTAGGGCCCAGTTTTGGCTCCGGGCTGGGAACAGATGAGACGTGTGTGGTCCCTGCCCCAGGCGAGGGCACAGTCAAGCCTGAGATGTGTGTCA
>SJYC01027313.1:0-10664 GCA_006408675.1 Madoqua kirkii | reverse complement strand
GGGAGATGTGTATAAGAGACAGGCATATATAGAGTGTGTATGGAGTGTGTGGGGTATATGTGTGTGTATATCTTGTGTATGGGTATGGTATAAGTGTGGTGTGTGTGTGTGTGTGTGTGTGTGTGTGTGTAGTGTATGTGGAGTGTATGTGGTGTGTGTGTGTGTGTGAAGTTGTGTCTGACTCTTTGCGACCCACAGGACAGTAGCCTGCCAGACTCTTCTGTCCATTGTATTCTCCAGGCATGAATACTGGAATGAGTTGCCATGCCCTCCTCCAGGGAATCTTCCCGACCCAGGGATCAAATCCACATCTCTATGGCTCCTGCATTGGCTGGCGGGTTTTTTACCATTAGTGCTACCTGGGAAGTCCCAATATCCCTGTAAATGACCTCTATTCTCCACCTTTTGCTTTTCTAAATTCTATCTACTTGCCTCCACCATTCATTGTGGTATTTGCTTTATATTATCTTAAATTCTTCTATAATTTTTCACATATGCATTACGTTTTACTGTTAAGTATCACCCATATTAACTAAGACAGGCTGAATGTATAGTGAGATTTAAATAATTTTTTTCCAATCAATAAGTAATAAATTTGTCCAAAGAAGAAATTATTGGGGCTGCAGCATTTTTCAGGGCAATTATAACCATGGGATATTAGAGCAATAAACCAGATAAATTATGGATGAGGCCCAGAAGCGTAGGTCTTCACCTCCAAAATAAAATTAGCTACTTAGAAGCATCTAAACTTATTGAAGTAAATCATGTTTGGGGAGACAAAAATCAGAGGGTTTAACAACCAAATATAATGGAGTTGAGAACAGAGCTGAAAATGGCAGGACAGCCACTTTGTTTTAATAGAAAATTAATAAATATATTCTATGAAAAGTTTGAACTGGTCTTCAAGTAGCTGGTTTCCAGCTGTTACCGTTGAAAGAAAAAAGGAAGGGAGAGAGGAAGAAGTGAAGGGGAAGAAAAAGAGTAGGAAAAAAACAAAAAAAAACAAAAACCTGAAGTATTCTTCTAGAGCTCAAGAAACAACCTGACAGGTTTGTAACATTTCACTGAAACCAGAAGCAGAATCATAATGGACTGAAGTCTCAATCAGGCCCTTAAAAGATCTGTAGCTTCGTTTAAAATGACTAGGGTGAAATACATCAGCTTACGGAAAATGGGGAGATCTTCCAGGAGTTGGCCAGTGTTCTATGTGATGGGTGCTGATGAGCAATTCCCTTAAACAACTGATTTACTGCCAGCAGAGAAAAACATTGGAAGCACGTCCAAAAACTCATTTGCAATTGAGATTACAGGGGTAGCCATTCTGTCTACCTTCCCCTCCCTTACCAAGGAGGTGAACCTGTTCTTGGCAACCACAAAGGCCACAGAAGAACCCTGCCTTCCCTAAATCCTTTTCTTTTGCCCAAGAGTCTCTATAAAACCTGCCTTACTCTGTTTTCCAATCGTTTCCTCTCTCCCTCGTTTTCTTTCTTTTCTCCTTCCTACCCTCCTGACTCGTCACAAGCGAGACAAAGTTAGGCACAGGTGGCGGGCCCATGTATTCGCTAACACCATCTGCCACCTGAGATTCATCGCCACTTTCCACCTCCCGGAGGTGAGGGAGCCGGGAGGCCAAGGACACGCAGAGCTTGTGTGACCCAGTTTTTAGGAAACTTTCAGTTGGTCGTAACCCTTACCCCACCCGAAATTCTTCAATCATCCATCAAGCCAGAAAAGCCAGAAAAGCGATCTCTGCCTATCCTTGGAGGTGGAAAAGAGGCAGAGATTCATCGCCACTTTCCACCTCCCGGAGGTGAGGGAGCCGGGAGGCCAAGGACACGCAGAGCTTGTGTGACCCAGTTTTTAGGAAACTTTCAGTTGGTCGTAACCCTTACCCCACCCGAAATTCTTCAATCATCCATCAAGCCAGAAAAGCCAGAAAAGCGATCTCTGCCTATCCTTGGAGGTGGAAAAGAGGCGAAACAAGAAAAAACAAGAGGTTCGCCCCATTCCTTTTCCCACCTCTCAGCAACGGCGGGCGCAGAGCAGTGGTGCGGCCAGAAGGGGCCGCTCTGCGCTCAGAGCAGCTGCCCTACCGGCCGCCATCCGCACCTCCCACGGCCCGGCTGGCCCAGCCCCGCCAAGTTCCAACAGCCCCTAGTGGAGCGAGCGCTGGGAACGAGCACCGCCCGGGCAGGAGCACACGGCGCAGACCGGCCAGACTGAGGCGCGCGGCGGCAAAGCTCCGGCGAAACTCTCACCAGCCGGGGACTTTGGAAAGAAGCGAGCGAGCGGTCCCCGCGCGCGCGAGTACACAAGTGAGCGCTCAGCTCACCTGTTTCTGCCGCGCCACCGCCTTCCCACCCCTCGGACCCTCGCCCCCTGAGTCGCCCGCCAGCTCCCGCGATGAATCCGGCGCTGGGCAACCAGACCGACGTGGCCGGCCTGCTCCTGGCCAACAGCAGCGAGGCGCTGGAGCGCGCGGTGCGCTGCTGCACCCAGGCGTCCGTGGTGACCGACGACGGCTTCGCGGAGAGCAGCCCGGACGAGCGCAGCCTGTATATCATGCGCGTGGTTCAGATCGCCGTCATGTGCGTGCTCTCGCTCACCGTGGTCTTCGGCATCTTCTTCCTGGGCTGCAACCTTCTCATCAAGTCCGAGGGCATGATCAATTTCCTCGTGAAGGACCGGAGACCGTCTAAGGAGGTGGAGGCGGTGGTCGTGGGGCCCTACTAGGCTCTGAGGACAGGCCTGCGGCTTCCGTCTCACACCCACCCCTCCCCGGAGCCTGGGGCGCAGGGACAGACAGTGTCCATGCACTGGGAGGGAAGGCGGCCCTGGGAGGAGGGAGGCCAAGCTTCCCCCGCTCCGTGCATCGGGGCAGGATGAGGGTGCCTGGTGGTCCCCCACGAGCAATCCCACATCTTACCTCATAAATATAATCAAAGAGCTCTAGTATTGTAAGGATACTAGCACCAATGAACAATCCCATCTGACCACCAATGTCACCTGGAGAGAGAGAGAGAAGACAAAGACTTGGCTTTCCTGGCAGCACTTCTGGAAGGGTGGATGGACGGAGAACTCGGAAAGCAGCCTTTCTGAGAGGGGCCCCCTTCCCAGAGGCGGGAAGGACAAGCCGCTCCCTCACTGCTCTGCTCTGAGAGCTGCTGGGTTTCAGCACCCCCGGGGGTGGGAACTAACCTGAATGCTTACTTGAGGGGCCTGGAATGGACCTCCCATCCTGACGGCCTGGTTCAGTTCCATTTGGAACCACAACGTTAGGGCCCAGTTTTGGCTCCGGGCTGGGAACAGATGAGACGTGTGTGGTCCCTGCCCCAGGCGAGGGCACAGTCAAGCCTGAGATGTGTGTCAGTGTCCTGAGTGGGGGTCAGTGTCCTGAGTGGGAGGTCAGTGTCCTGAGTGGGGGGGTCTTGGGAGCAGGCACGTAAGAGCCAACCCCAATTATGACAGGGCCTTTGAAGCTATCTTAAGGCCCCTCTAACCCTGGGGATAAAGTCCTTGGAAGCATCTATCTCCCCTCCCTAAAGGTAACTGTTTGGTCTCCATTTACTACTTATTTATTTTTATTATTTTTGGCCGTCTGGGCCCTCATTGCTGGGCGCAGGCTCTCCCTGGTTGCGGTGAGCAGGGGCTGCTCCTCCCTGCAGTGTGCGGGCTGCTCCCTGCGGTGGCTTGTCTTGTGGAGCGAGGGCTCTAGGCGCGTGAGCTTCAGTAGTTGCAGCCCGCAGGCTCCAGACACGGGCTTAGCTGCTCCACAGCATGTGCGATCTTCCAGGACCAGGGATTCAACCCTTGCAGTGGCAGGTGGATTCTTAACCACTGGCCCACAAGGGGAGTCCTTTGGTCTCTTTCTAGAGTTCAGGTTCTTGCCCTCAGTGTATGATCCCCGCTGACCAGGGGTCTTCTGATCCCCTTGTATCAAACTCCTGCGAGACTTGTAATCAGTATAGATGCCTGCACCTACCTGTTGTTGTGCTTAGTCGCTCAGTCGTGTCCAACTCTTTGAGACCGCATGAACTGGAGCCGGTAAGGCTCCTCTGTCCATGGGGATTCTCCAGGCAAAAATATTGGAGTGGGTTGTCATGCCCTCCTCCAGGGGATCGTCCCAACCCAGGGCTTGAACCCAGGTCTCCCACATTGCAGGGGGATTCTTTACCATCTGAACCACCAGGGAAGCCCTGGGGTCTATGCAATCAGAGTCTCTGGGACTGGGGACTGGAGGTCAGGATTTTAACGTTTCCAAGTGGTTCTCCAGCCCACCAGAGTTTGAGAAGCACTCTCTTGTGGGAGCTTCTGATGGTTGGAGACTCCTTGAATTGACTGCAAATTGTTACGTGTGGGTACCTGGGCATTTGTAGCTGGAGAGTCCATATTTCAGAAGCTATTATCAGATTCTTAAGGGGGTTCTGATCCCCTGAAAGCCCCCAAATGCTCTGTTCCAGAGACAGTGCATTGGAGCACAGGGCTCTGAGACTGTGAATGTGGAGGGTGGCCACCAGCTGGCTGTGTGTCTTTGATAAGCCCTGACCTTTTCAACAGCTTTGCCTACCAGGAACACTTGGTGGTGGAGGTGGTTGGGGGAGGGTCGGAGGAGATGAACAGTGAAGTCCTTTCCAGCTGTGACCTCTGGGACTGTGAGCTGCTAGTCTAGGAAGAGCGCTGGAAATGGGGGCCAATGATCGGGGTGGATGTACCATCCTCCTGGAGATTCCAGGCTGACCTCTTGGCCTGAGAACTTTCTGATGAGCACACTTCTCCACTCCTCCCCTGATTATGGCTGGGAGAAGGCCAACAAGCACATCCCTAGGTGAGCAGGCTGAGATGGTGGGGAAGGGGGCTCTTCCCCGGGTCGGGGGGGACTTGGTTTGGGGGGGACTTGGTGTTGGGCTCACCAGAGACCCCCTTCCTTCTCACTCTCCCCACCCCTCTAATGTTCTTAATGGAAGCTCACTGGGGAGTGCATACACACACGTGCCTGTAGGGGGTGGGTATATGCGTGAGCCGTGTGGCGGAGGGTGGAGGGCGTGCCAGGGTGCATGTGTGTGCATGTTCGGGTCAGAAGCAGGCCTCACATCTGGCCACCGATGGCTTTATATAGACGGCACAGGAGTGTGTCTAAGGGTGGCTTTGTCGGGGTGGGGACGGTGTGTCTGAATGTGTAGAGGAGGTGTGAGCGAGCTTGTGTATGGCAGGGATAGGTGTGTAGGCATGCGTGCACCTACGTGTCTCTGGAGCTGTGTGGTTTGCACGTGGGTCTGTGCAGGTGAGCACTAGTGTGTGTGGCTCACCCTGGTGCATGTGTGTACGCTGCGGTGAGGCGTGTCCTCTGAGGGGAGAGTGGGCCACAAGGCGGGGTCACGGGGGCCAGTGCGGACTTCCTGACTCAGGGCTTGCAAGGGGCACTCGCTCTTCTCGCGAGAGGTACAGACGGCAGCGCGATTTTCTGCAATAGGTGTATGAGAGAGCGCTGCGCGTGTGGAGCGGAGGGAAGGAGGCGTGTCCTCGGTGACAGGGGAGGGGCTTTAGCGCAGGCTCAGCCAGGGAGTCTCTCAGCACAGTCTGTCTCTGGCCGCAACCATCTCCAGGGCCCTTGGTAACGACCACCTTAGCCCAGGGGGGACCCTGCGGTGTCCACCGCTTCCTGGGAGAAGCACAGACATGCCCTGGCACGGTGTCTGGCTGGATGCCAGAAACCACTGTTTATGGGTCTTCTGTGGGCTGGGGCTTGATCACATTTCACCATCATGGCAAACTCACAGAGGGTTTTATTAGACCCATTCTGCAGATGAGGGACCTCATCTGTGTTCAGTGAAGTGAAGCCACCTGCCCACATTCTCTGGGCTGGTGTGCAGCAGCCCCTGACTTGTGTTCCCCTTGAACTGCCAGGTAGAAGGTGTCTGTCTCCCCTGCCCCCTACTCAGGATGCCTCTCTCACCTGGTTCAGTTCACGGAGACAACAAGAGTTACTTTTCCTGGAAGCCACAGACATCGGATCCTTTTTTGAGAGTGAGTGGGAGTTGGGGGGATGGGTTCAGGGCAGGTCTTTTAGCCGTGCACCCTCAGGGGTCTTGTTAGATTTAGCGGGGCTGGGGCAGGGTTGAAATTAATACCCGGCATCCACCATGAGCCCTAGAGGCCAGGGGAGCTGATGTGAACTCAGGTATGGAGGCCAGGTTTGTAGATTTCTGGGGCTGCGTGGCCCTTCTTTAGTGTTTGACAAAGAGCTCTCAGTCCAGGGGCACCCGGCCTTCTCAACGTGGCAACAATGCTGTCCAGGTGGGGCCTCCATGGGTGGGACCTTGGTGGTACCTGCTGCCTGGATCCATCCATAGCTCAGCCCCGCTGCACCTATCTGCCATGGGCCCAGGGCTCTGACTCCAGTCAGGGGGCAGAAGACCGTGGAATCTGAGAGGGCAGTGCCGGAAGGGTCCCGAGACAATGGCCGGCTCACCTGCCTCATTGTGTCAGTGGGGAAACTGAGGTTAGACCAGGGAATGAACTGGGCCTAACGCCACCGCGTGGAGTGCTTCCCACTCTGGGGCAGGAGCAGTGCAAGGGAAGAGGGAGCAATCAGTGAATGGAAAGGCTGGACTCTTACAGATTCACCATCTGGCCTCCCACCTGCCCATCCCCGCTTCCTCCCACCCCCTTGTGTGCTCAATTGCTCAGTCGTGTCCAACTCCTTGTGACCCCATGGACTGTAGCCTGCCAGGCTCCTCTGTCCATGGGATTTTCCAGGCCAGCATACTAGAGTGGGTTGCCATTTCCTTCTCCAGGGGATCGTCCAGACCCAGGATCGAACTCGTGTCTCCTGCATCACAGGCAAAACCCCCTTTCTTTACCATCTGAGGCAGCTGGGAAGCCCCATGTTATCATGCATGCGTGCTAAGTCGCTTCAGTCATGTCCAACTCTTTGAGACCCTGTCCATCCCCATGAGATGTGGACATTAGTGCAATGGACACTCTGACTTACCAAGTAAGGCAGCGACTTCGTATGCCTTCTTCTGTTCGATGGTCTCATAATTGAGAGCTTCAAAAAATATGTCCAGAACGAGGATGTTTTCTCTGCGGGCGAAAAGTTCAGTGTCACATGTGGTGAGAGTCATCAGGATCCCCAGGGATCATATCATACAGTTTTCCCATGGACAGAAAGGGAAACAGAGGCCCGGGGATGTGAGACAATGGGCTCAAAGTTAGAGATGGTTAGCCACAGAGCTGGGGCTTGAACTGGGAGGTTGTGACTCCCAGCATGTTGCTCTTCACTGGCCTGGAGGGGTATGCCAGCTCTCCCCTTGGCCCCTTATTGCTAACCCACCCTCTCTCTGGCCTCTTTTCCAGGAGTCCTGCCAGGCCTCCAAGTCTCTATGGTCCAGAGGGTCTGGCTGGGTCCTCGTGTGCAAGTGAGCTCAGCAGTCACTTAACAAGGCTTGCTTGCCTGCCTCCAACTTACCCACCCTGCCCACCCTGGAGATCATCAGGATCCCCAGGGATCATATCATACAGTTTTCCCATGGACAGAAAGGGAAACAGAGGCCCGGGGATGTGAGACAATGGGCTCAAAGTTAGAGATGGTTAGCCATAGAGCTGGGGCTTGAACTGGGAGGTTGTGACTCCCAGCATGTTGCTCTTCACTGGCCTGGAGGGGTATGCCAGCTCTCCCCTTGGCCCCTTATTGCTAACCCACCCTCTCTCTGGCCTCTTTTCCAGGAGTCCTGCCAGGCCTCCAGGTCTCTATGGTCCAGAGGGTCTGGCTGGGTCCTCGTGTGCAAGTGAGCTCAGCAGTCACTTAACAAGGCTTGCTTGCCTGCCTCCAACTTACCCACCCTGCCCACCCTGGAGCGGCCCTCAGTTCTAACTGGGATTGATGGCAAGCTTCTCCTGGTGGGGGGCCTACCCCAGCATCACCAAGTTAGCTGCAGGAGCCAGGGAGGGTTTTTAGGGAGCAAACCTACAACTGGCTGTGAGGTTTTCTGGAAGAAGCATCTTGATTCCCTTCTGCTTTTTGGGGCAGTTGTGTTCATGAGAAACATCTTGGTGGGAGAAGCCATTACCATCAGCAGAATGTTTGCAGCCGTGGGGCCTGGCCCCTCCTCTATCGATACAATTACCCTGATTCTTTGATGCTGCTCATTAATGCCCTTAGTGCCTCTTGCCCTCAAGGGGCGCAAACCATCCCAGGATGAGAGTGGGTGACTGTGTGGGAGGGAGAGGCTGGAGGAGTGTTGAAATTAACACCTTGCATCCATCATGTGCCTTTGGGGCCAGAGGAGCTCATGAGAACTAAGGTGGGGTGGCAGTCAGGTTTGTAGACCTGAGTGGGGGTGGGAGCAAGAGAGCCCTCTCCACACGGGGCTCACCCAGGAGCCATCCACCATCTCTTGCCTGGTTTATGGCAACTGCCTCCCACCAGGCTCCCTTCTGCCCATCTGCCTGCCCATCCATCCTCTTAACCGGGTCTTCCTAAAACCTCTAGACTAACCCGCATAACACAGAATTAGCATCCAGTGCCTCCGTCAGCCAGGCTGCCTTTAAAATGCTCAATAGTCACAGGTGGCCAGTGGCCACCACGTAGGACATCATGGAGATAGAACATTTCTAGAAGGTTCTACCACGGAACACGTGGTCTAAAATGCAGATGTGAGCCTATCACTTGCCTACCTGAAGCGCTTCTGTGGCTCCCTATCCTCTTAGAATCAGATCTACTCCCTGACTCCCACCCCTGCCCAGCTCAGCCTATAAGACCCACATCCACCTCCCTCGGCTTCCTTTTGCTGTACTCTTGTGACACCCTCCTCTCCTATGTCTTCCTTTCATTTATTTTGTTCAAAGATTATTTTCCTGAGCATCACCTCTGTGCCAGACACTCCACAGCAGAGAACAAAAAAGAAAGGTTCATGCCCGCAAGGGGCAGGCAGGTAATTGAAGGAAACAGCCACATGAATATTGAATTACACACAGTGGCGAGTATTATAAAGGAATACACCTGAGTGTTTCGAGAGAAGAATGACAGGAGGGGGCCTAATTTATTGGTCCAAAGAGATGACATTTAAATGGAGACCTGCGAAACGAGGGATCAGATGGGTGAAGAGTGAGAGGAAAAGCATTCTAGGCAGAGGGAACAGAATATGCAAACTCTGCCTGGAAAACTCTTCTGCATCCTGTAAAAACACTTCTGAAACTTTCCTTGACAGCACCCCTCTGCAAGGTACGGCCAACGACCTCTCTTATTATCTGCACCAGCCTGGACAGCTTTCAGTGTTGTATTTGTCTCTCTGCCGGTCTGTAAGCTCCTGAAAGACAGCCCTGCCTCTTAACCTGCTTTGTCTTCATACTCTGAGTCTGAGCACAGAACTTGGCCAAGAGCAGGCGCTCAATTAACATCTGCCAGATGGAACCGACTGCTTACCTTTGTCCTCTTCCTTGACTGTCCCCTCCTCCTCCCCATTTTTTCCTGGTCCCTCCTCCCCCACCCCCCTCCACTATGTCCACTTAGCTTACGAGATATACTTTTCTGATTTGTTAAATTTCTTCTCGAGGTACTTGGCTGATGTCTTGCTGGGGATCTTCACCATGGAGAGCTCTTTGTTGTAGCGGGTCAGGTTGCAGGGGGTCCTGCAGAGACAGTAATTACTGTCCTTTTCTGCCAGCAGACCTGCAGGGGAGAGGGAGGCAGGGCTGAGTGGAGCGCAGGGGACTGGGACCTCTGAGCCCAGAGTAGCCGGGTCCCAGGTTCCTGCAGCAAAGAAGAGGAGGAGGTGCCTCTGTGTGAAAGAGAGGTGGGGGGCTGTGGAGAGAAGGGGAGCTGGGCTTTTGCTCAAGGATGATGAGGGTATGAGTGGTCACAAAAGTGCCCACTCTACTCTTTAAAAAAAAAAACTCTTTTAATGTACTTGTCAACTAATTTTATTATCTGAATAATTTCTGCATCCATTTCAGCTGAGTTTTTAAATTTAATATTTATTTACTTATTATTTTTGGCTCTGCTGGGTCTTTGTTGCTGCATGTGGGCTTTTCTCTAGTTGCGGCGAGCAGGGGCTCCTTTCTGGTTCTCACTGGGGTGGCTTCTCTTGTGGAACACGGGCTCTAGGGCACACGGGTTTCGTCAGTTATGGCACACGGGGCTTAGTTGCTCCTCGGCATGTGGACCAGGGATTGAACCCGAGTCCTCCGCGTTGGCAGGCGGATTCCTCACCACTGGACCCCCGGAGAAGTCCTGTCTCTGCTACTCTTGGTTCTGTGTTCCTTCTGCTTCCTTTACGGTGAGGTTAACTCTTAAAAGTATAGGCACCACTTTGGAAGCATGGGCTCCCAGAGAGTCCTGGACCTCTGACCATCCCAGGGCCGTCTTCTCTGCTCTCAGCTTCAGATATCATCTACAGAGGAGGCTGTTCATCACAGGCAAGTGTGGGAGGCCACTGCATCTGAATCCCTAGGCTCCGTGGTCCTCCCTTGGTGGGGGGTGGGGGCTGTCTCTTATACACATCTAGATGTGTATAAGAGACAGGGGTGACTGTGTGGGAGGGAGAGGCTGGAGGAGTGTTGAAATTAACACCTTGCATCCATCACGTGCCTTTGGGGCCAGAGGAGCTCATGAGAACTAAGGTGGGGTGGCAGTCAGGTTTGTAGACCTGAGTGGGGGTGGGAGC
>SJYC01027311.1:0-50222 GCA_006408675.1 Madoqua kirkii | reverse complement strand
TGACCTAGGGCAGGCTCTGCACACTCCTTGTGCTGCTCAGGGGTACAGAAAGGGGCATCCCCTGCAAAGAAGAAAGACAGGGAGAGGTACTCAGGCAGCAACACTTCCCCTCCTTGGGCCGGGGGAAGGGATTGCATCGGGGTACTTGGGAGGGGTGGCAGTTCACCAGTGGACAGTCAGAAGGCAGCTGTCAATCAGGACTGCCGGGGGGTTGTGGGGGACCAGAAGACTGGGCTTTTATCCTCTCTGTGATAATAGCTAATTTATCCCAGGTTGGACAGCCTGGTTCATATCGGTGAAAGGAAGTGTTGACAGCAGGGAGGCAGTGGTAAGTATCTACTAAGCGCTGGGCACGCATCATCACCTTTAACCCACTTAGGTATCTTTGGAAATAGGAACTACCGCGTCTGTTTTATTGATGAGAGAATCGAGGTTTAAGTACCCTGTTCTCCCAGGCCTGCAGTGATGCAGGTGGGCTTGGAACCCAGGGCTGTGTGCTCCCGAGCCTCGGGCTCTTTCCATCACAGCCTGCTGCCGTAGGTGAGGAAGGCTGCTTGGTCAGTCTCCTCTTTGCTGTGCCCTTCATTCCACATCATAACTGAGATGCCAGTAACAGTGTCATGTGGGGAATGATTAAAATCTCTCCTGCTTGCTTGGGCTCAGGTTCCATGGGGAAACCTCACTGGCTGGTGACGCAGTCTGAGCATCAGGCCGGTAGCATTTTTGCTGTTTAGTCTCTCAGTTGTGTCTGACTCTTTGTGATCCTGTGGACTGTAGTCTGCTAGGCTTCTCTGTCCATGGAATTCTCCAGGCAAGACTGCTGGAGTTGGTTGCCATTTCCTTTTCCAGGTGGCCTTCCCAATTCAGGGAGTGAACCTGCATCTCCGGCATTGGGCAGGCACAATCTTTACCGCTGAGCCACAGGAATGCCCAGGTAGCATTTACAGTGCTCAATTCTCTCTGGTCTCTGTAGAAATCCAGAACCTTTGTTTTTTCTTTTCCCACATGCTAAAGTCAAAGCCAACTCACTGGAAAAGACCCTGATGCTGGGAAAGGTTGAAGGCAAAAGGAGAAAGGGACGGCAGAGGATGAGATGGTTGGATGGCATCACCGACTCAGTGGGCATGAACTCGGATGAACTCTGGGAGATGGTTAGGGCAAGAGAGGCCTGGTGTGCTGCAGTCCATGGAGTCGCAAAAGGTCAGACACAACTTAGTGACTGAACAACAGCAAACATCAAAGTCCACCACAATATCCTCTTCTTATTTTTTCCCTAAACACCTTTTGTTTTTTCCCAAGAGCTGAGAACTGAAATGGCTCCTCTTTTCTAATAATAAGAATGTAACTGATATGTTTCTCTTTTTGCTTTGTTTTCTATTCCATTCTATCTTTGCCTGCTTCTCAGAGGCAATTTTAAAGATTGATAATCCTAAACTTAGATTCCAAGAGAAATTACTGAGTACTAATGCAATCGTTCAGAATTTAGCTTTAAGGATGTTCATTTCAGCATTGGTTATGACAGAAAACAATTGGTAATGAGCTAAATGTCCGAGGTCAGGATTTAGTTAGATAAACTTAAGGTATGATATAATCATGAAACAATGGCCATGAAATACAATAGTAAAGTTCCCTGCACATAGTAGGTTGTCAGTCAGCAGTACCCTCAATTCCCTTTCCCCATGTGTTAACACAGTCACCACTGACATTTGAGATTGACAAAGCATTTTTTCTTTTGGCTGCACTGTGGGATCTTAGTTCTCTGACCGGGGATCAAAGCCAGACCCTCTTGCACTGGAAGCTCAGAATCCTAACCACTGGGCCTCCAGGGAATTCCCAACAAAGCATTTTTATATCTTAGCTTAATTTTATCCTCTTAACAGGAAACATTTGCGTTTTAAAGATGATGGAGGTGAGAACAGAGATGTTTAGTAACTTGTGCCAGGTCACACAGCAGTCAGGCGGTGGGAGCTGAGTTGGAAGCCAAGGCCACTGATTGTAGCCTCAATCGTCCTTCCTTCTGTGCTGCAGTACCAAGCTCTTCCTGCCCCGGTCAGCACCAACCCCTGCTACCTGTGACAAGCCGACTGCCTCCAGTGATGGCTACATGCATTGTTAGTCTGACAACAGAAATGTCAGGACACACGCATTCATTGCTGGCTGATGGACTCTTGCCCCACTTGAGAGAGTGCTAGACATTTGGATGCAAGAAGGGAAATATCTGGAGGAAAGCAATAAACATCTGGATGTCTGAATGTGTACCACACCAGGATGGGAGAATTGTAAGCATCCAGATATGTGGTCACTAAGCTCTAGGAGGGAAGAACAGAAGCAGCTAGCAAACATATTGAACACTGGGAGGAATGCTCTCCAAACTTCTGTCCACTCTGGAGACCAGGATCTTGCCTTGGTTGCCAGGCTGGATGTTCCCATCTGCCCCCGAAATGTCTGCACATCAAATAACCGTCTTCCCAGAACAGCATCCCTTGGCATCCTTGTGGAGCGGGTGAAGAGTGTCCCATCGGGTGAGAAATGCAAAGAAGGTGGCAGGCAGTCCCGGGTGCCCTGCGGCCACCCCCCCGGCACTGACCTGGCATGTGGACCATGCGACAGTTGCAGTTCTCCACGATGTAGCGGGTCTCACAGTCGATCCTACAGGCGGTGATGCTGTAAACAGGAAAGAAGTCGAGCCCCATCTCGGAGGACCGGCACTCGCCCCACGGCGGGGGCAGGTAAGTGAGCTGCAAGATAGGAAGGAGGGAGCAGCATTCAGCCCTGGAGCTTCAGCCGCAACACACCCACTGGCTCCTTCATTCACGTATGCAATTAAGAAACAATTAATTGATCAACTGCTGCGTGACAGCCTAAACTCCAAGGACCTCCCAGGCCTTCAACATCTGGCTCCAAAGCCAGTTCTCCTGTCTTACCTTTTATAACTTTCCCTATAAATGCTAATCTTCTCAAAGTCTTTTATCCCAGCCACATCTTCCCACTTCCACAATTTGTCTTACATTTCTTTGCAGCAGAGAAGTGGGGTAAAAATTGGAGGGCTCTGTGGGCCCCTCTCTCCTTTTTAGAGTTTTTCTCCCCATTTTTTAGCTTTTCTGGCAATCCGGAACTCTGGCTTGAGACTTTTTAACTCCATGATGACTGCTTTCTGCTTGAGCTATAATATTCCCTTAGAAGTTGACGTGTCCTCAAAGGAGCGATCTGATAAATATTGATAAATGTGTATTTCATCCAGGGTGGTTCCCTTCCTTCAAGGTCTGTATAAACATTCCAGTTCCTGCCTGTTTTTAGTCTCCCTCCCATCCAATAGTACTTTTGAAATCTTTTGCCCAGGGTTTATAATGTTAGTTCCAGGAGGGTTGCCATTTCCTTCTCCAAGGGATCTTTCCAGTCCAGGAATTGAACCCGGGTCTCGTGCATTGCAGGCAGACGCTTTAACCTCTGAGCTACCAAGGAAGCCTTATAATTGTTAGTTTTAGGAGGGTTAGTTAGCTCCACCATAACTGAGAATCAAAAATCTCTTTATATATTTTATTTTAAGGCTTACAGAGATGTTCATGTTATAGTTTTATTTGGGAGGAAAATGAGTATAAGAAAGGTTAATAGGGACTTCCTTGGCACTTCAGTGGTTAACGTTTCCACTGCAGCAGGTGTGGTTTGATTCCTGGCCAGGGAACAAGATCCCACATGACACACGGCATGGTCAAGTAAATAAATAAAAAAATAAAAAGAAAGGTTAAGTAGCCTGTCCAAGGTCATGCACAAAGTCACTGGCAGAGTCAGCCTGTGGACCAAGGACTTTCTGACTTCAACTTTGCTTGTATATATACTATTACATTGTCTCTGTGTCTCTATAGGAAATTGACACGAGAGAGAGAGAGAGAAAAACACTCCAGAGAGGACCTTTCCGAGCTTTTCTCTTTTGTGTTTTCCTACAGCTCATTTCTTCTTCCTTTCCCCTGAAGGTTTGCATTATTCTCTCATCTTTCTTTGGAGTTCATGAGCAGACCAAGATTTTGCAGATTTCCTGTACAACTTTGAATAAGTCACTGCTCTCCTCTGGACTTCAGCTTCCCCATCGGTAAAGTGGGAGGGTTGACGAGTAGGTTTGATAGTGTATGATTAGGATGGACTGGGTCCCCACGTTGCTCACTGTTGGATCCATAAGCACACAAACTGGATTTGGGAAGAATTCATAATGACTTTTGGCAAGACTGGGGGCCTAAAATGATGTAAAATCATTTTGGGAGAGACTCATTTATTTTTCCTCTAAAATGACTTCCCACAGTGGGTGAACCTAGAATGTAGCAGGTGAGGGTCTGTGGATGGGCCACAGTTTGTTCAGGGTCAGTCACTCCCCCCACACTTTTTAAATGCAGAGGTCATGATCCAGACCTGGCGCTTCCCAGGTGGCATCAATAGTCAAGAATCCTCTTGCCAGTGCAGAAGATGCAAGAGACTGGGGTTTGATCCTTGGGTGGGAAGATCCCCTGGAGTAGGAAATGGCAGCCCACTCCAGTAGTCTTTCCTGGAGAATTCCATGGAGAGAGGAGCCTGGCGGGCTACAGTCCACAGGGTTGCAGAGAGTCAGATATGACTGAGCACGCATACACGTGTGATCCAGATACCGTGGCTTCCCTGCGGGGGCTGGTTTATCATTCGTCCCATCAGGTTTTCTGAAGCCTCCCACAGCACAGCAGCTGGAAAATCGCAGTGTGTACAGCATCAGCTCTGGCGTACCAACGGGTGTCTGAAAGTGGGTTGGACTATTTATCCTGGGTAAGCAAGGCCTCAGGGGGACCCTGAAGCACAGTCTTCAAATATCTGAAGGGCTGTCTCCGGGAAGAAGAATTAGATTTGTTTCCTGGAATCCCCAGGGAAAGACAGACACAAGAACAGGTGTACTGAGGGAAGTGGGGAGGGCGACCGCATTGATTGATGTTGCAGACACGGCGGTAGGCACAGCCTCTGCCTTCCCTTCTTTAATGCTGAAGAAGGATACACTCTGTCTCAACTTTCCAACCTACTCTTATGATTCAATAATAAAATCACTCTCTTGAGCCTGAGTTCCCCATCATGAAGGGTGTGCAAGCAGAAACCATGCAACTACCTGGCTGGGATGGGAAGAGAGAGATTCAAGCATTGCAGATACAGTTGGGGATTCAAAAATCTCTTAAGCCCTTATGCCTAGCTATAGACCCTACATCTATAATTTTAAAATTTTATTTAAAATTTTTTTATTTTGTATTGGCATATAACAGATCAACAGCATTGTGACAATTTCAGGTGCACAAGAAAAAGATTCAGCCGTACATACACATTCTCCCTCAAACTCCTCCTCCATGCTGGTTGCCACATAATATTGAACAGAGTTCCCTGTGCTATACGTAAGACCTTGTTGATTAATCATTTTAAACCTAGCAGTGTATATATGTCCATCTCAAACTCCCTAACTATCCCTTCCCCTCTGGTAACCATAAGATCATTTCTAAGTCTGTGAGTCTGTTTCTACATCTATAATTTTAATTTGAAAATTAGAGACCGTGGAACAAGTCAGGCAGAACCTTGAATCCCACTGTTTCATGGGCTAGCTCTGTGACTTTGAATAAGTGACGAAACCCCCGTTCTCCAGCCCAAACTTTTAGCCTCCTCATTGGTCTAAATGAGATAAATGCGCAGCAGCTAGTCGTACCCCCGAGACTTAGTTCCTATCTTCTTCCCCCTAACAAATGTCTTCATGCTTTTCTGCCCTTTCATTCCTTCAACAAACAGACCAGCTCCACCTCTGTTGTCCTTACATTCTGGTTTTACAGACCAGAAAATCTCCATCTTTTTTTAGCTCAAGTTATTTTGTGTTGGGTTTATTATGATACGGACTCCTGTCAATGCAGACATCCAAGTCAAGATGGTACTCAGACAGCTGTTTTAGGGGTCTGAAGCTGGGGACGGAAATCTGGGGTGGAGATGTAAATGGGGGGAGGGTTCTGGTGGACCTTGACGCTGTTGGGTGGGTGAGCCAGCTCAGGGGTAGAGGAGAGATGCTCAGGATTGAGTCTTAGTGTTCCTGCCTTTACTTGACAATTCATCCATCCTTAACTTCTCCCCCCACCCACCCCCACTATGCCGTGGAACCAGTGGCTTTGCACAATTGCTTACATTTATGAGCTAAGCCAAGATCTCAGAACTTTGATGATAGAATACCCCAGTGCTTGCCTCTATTTGCTCCACTGTCTTGAGGCTTTTCTCCACAGACGTTTTCATTTGATACAGAGAAACGGGTGTTTGCACCCTCCCTGTGCCGGGATAGCCTATGCTGCTCCTCAGCTGCTGCCTTTGCCAGTCTCTCCCAGCCCGCAGATTCCGAGGTGTGCCAGCAGGTGGCGCTGCAGTCAGCCTAGCTGCCCATAGTCAGAGATGCCTGGAGGGAGTCAGCCAGTGGCTCAGTCGGGTCCGACTTTTTGCAAACCCATGGGCTGCAGCCCCGAGGCTCCTCTGTCCAAGGGATTCTCCAGGCAAGAATACTGGAGTGGATTGCCACTTCCTTCTCCAGGGGATTTTCCCACCCCAGCGATTGAACCTGGGTCTCCTGCATTGTAGGGCGATTCTTTACTGTTTTCTGAGCCACCAGTTGACTCTTTGGAAAAGACCCTGATGCTGGGAGGGATTGGGGGCAGGAGGAGAAGGGGACGACAGAGGATAAGATGGCTGGATGGCATCACCTACTCGATGGACATGAGTCTGAGTGATCTGCGGGAGTTGGTGATGGACAGGGAGGCCTGGCGTGCTGAGATTCTTGGGGTCACAAAGAGTCCTACCGAACTGAGCGACTGAACTGAACTGAACTGAGCCACCAGTTGCTAAGCTCCTTTGGCCTTTCCCTGGTGTCTGCAACCCACACTCTAAGGCCTTGGCTACGATGCTTCTTTAGGGAGGACGCTGGGACAATGATGAGACTGTATATTAGTATGTTCCTCCTGCACTCCAGTGTTCTTGCCTGGAGAATCCCAGGGACAGGGGAGCCTGGTGGGCTGCCGTCTATGGGGTTGCACAAGGTTGGACACGACTGAAGCGACTAACAGCAGCAGCAGCAGCAGCTCCTGGAAAGGGCAGGAAAGACCAGAAGAAAGAGACAGGAGGAGGGAGGCAAGGAGAGATGCCCACTGAGCTTAGCTGGTACCTACTTGACTTTTTTGTTGTGCCAGCCACTTGGCCTTTTGATTTAGGCACTGGACACCATGGTCACCTGGACCCAATCCTTTAGACTCTGGAATTCTCTTGCCGGCTGCTTCCCAGGGCTGGGTCGGGGTCTTTGTCCTGACCTGCCTGGCTTCTGCTTCCTCGCTAACCCACCCGGCTGAGATCCTGGTTCTCTGTCTGCTGGGAGGACCCATCGTAGGAGCACGTGCTCTGTGCTCAGACCCAGCTGGGTTGGAATCCTGACTCTGCCATTTGCGTAGTGGGGGACTTGCCCTTTCTGCATGAGAAACACCCTGAGATATTAACTACCTCAGAGGGACACTGGGGGTTTTGAACACAAGGTTGGTAAGCCAGCTGTCACCCTTGGCTGACGTCTTCTGGTCTCTGTTCTGGGTCGTATGGATGGGATGTAAAACTCAGCCCCTCATCCATTTTCATGAAAGCCTGCACACCCAGGGCGTTAGAATATATGGAAGACGTCAGAGTTGGAGGAGGGTCTACATCAGAGCAAAGCCCCTTCTCCTGGCCTAAGCCCAACCCTCTCCATGTTCCTCCTTCTCTCCTTCCTGCTTTCTCTCTCCTCATCTGCTTTGCCATCCTTTCCAGAAGCAGAACCCACATATTCTTACGTAGCTGCATCATCCTTTGGCATCTTGGCACATGGTAACATCCTCTCCTATGGAGTCTCAAGGAAAGGCACTTTCCTCCCTGGGTGGAATTCTAAAGCCAAATGTTAAGATTTTTTTTCTGCCTTGTTCTGTAGTAAGAGGAAACATCTCCAAGAGTGTCTGGTGAATAACAGATGCTGAATAAACTGAAGACGTTGTTGGCATCTTATCTCCTTACCGGGGCTCTGTCTCACCTTGTACACTGACCTGGCAACAGAGACTCCTGCCGTGCTTTGACTGGAAACACAGAAATACACCCTGATGACTTGTGAGCACATTTTTTTTACTTCTGAAGTCTCTCTGGGATCTCTATCAACGTTTGATTAACTGGGAAGCTAGCATGCTGTGGATTTGACCGTTTCTTTGTGATTTTGCAAGAAATGAAATGTAACAGGTAGCACTGTGAGAGGAACATTGCTGGGGCTTCTAGGAAGAAGTGAATCCCCGTTTTTGGGTGCCATCCATGTGTTAGGCTCTGTGCTGGCCCTTTGAGTTATCTCATTTTATCTTCTCATCGAGCAGTAAGGTTGATATTGTTATCCCCATTAAACAGATAAAGAAATTGAGGCTCAGTAGGGTTATGCCCTATTTCCCTGGGTCACAGATTACATTGATTCCAGGTCTTTCAGACTGCAAAACTCCTAACTTTCAAAAGCCATAAAACTTTCCCCCCATTCAAATCAAATATGACATGAACACCAATATAATAAACAAGCAGAGAAGAGCTGCTGTGGGTGCAGGTAGGAGATGGGGAGCCCAGAGTCTCCTACTCAGCCTCCTGGTCCTTGCAGTGACCCCCAAGCATCTCACAGGAATGCAAAGGTGTAGAGCACAGAGTTTAAACACCCAGTGAGGTTCCAGTGACTTACATGGTTCCTCCTCAGGCAGGAATGGTAACCTGCGAACCTCACTTTCCTGCTGCATAAAGCAAGGCATATAGACCAGAGAGCTGCTGAAACGCCTCCAGAATCTTCCAGGTTTTGAACCTCTGTGTCTCACTTGGTACAAACCGGAAGAAAGGGTGGGCAGAGGGTGGGCTGCTCTCGGATGATCAATCGGGTCTGAGTATTTGGCTCAGAAGGTGTTTTCTTCCCTTTGTGTGTTGGTGAAACTGATCAAGAAGAGGCCAGAGGGATCCTGGCTCAGAGCCAGTGGGAAGCCGTCACTCTGGGAATAGCCACCTTGAGAGTGAAGGGAAAAATCTCCTTTGTGAGTTCTTTTGCAGAGAACACAGTCGGCAAGAGTGTTCAGCTCACTCCTATGGATGAAGAAGTGCTTGGCTAGAGGGAGCTGTCTTGGGGTGCAGGGAAGAGGCATCAGGGTACAGTTTGGGCTGCTAACAAAGTCTCAGAGGGGCTTTTGTTGACCACCAAAGCCCAGTGGTCCAGCGCAGTTGAACAAGCTCTTCATTAACTCCTGCAATGTGCTGGCACCGGGCTGGGCGCTGGGGCTAGAGGGATGAGTAGAACGGGGTTCCTGCTCTCCAGGGGCTCCTGTTTGCCACAGACCCTTCCTGCCACCACCTGAAGGCATGTTCCCAGATCCCTGAGACCTGTTCCCTTCCTCCTTCTCAAGCCCACACAGCTCGGGCCAAGTGCAAAGAGCATGGCGCCATCACAGACCGGCTCTGTGCCCTTGGTGAAGTGACCTAACTACTCTGGGCCTCAGCTTCCTTCTCTGAAAAACAGAGCTACTGTTCCGTGAGGAGCAGGGCTGCCCTGAGGGTAAAATGAGACACTAGGTGGGAAGAGCTTTGCTTGCAATACTTCCTAAGTTTGTTGAGTCTTAGGTTTGGGAAGTGCTTATGAAAGTCCTTCATTCAAGGTGCCAGTAGGTGGCTGGTCCCACGTGCCTGTCCTAATAGGCATCTCCTCTCTCCAGCCACGGTCTTAGATCTTCCTGCCTCACTGCTTCCTGCTTCCTGCCTCTAATACAGGGCCTGGTACATAGTGAGTGCTTGGTACTTCCTGGATGAATGAATGAGTGAATGAATGAATTGCACCATCCTGCTTTCTCCCAGCCACAGTACAGAGGATGAATGCAGGCAGCTGCCTTCTCTCAATCTAGCAGGAGCAGAGGATCCTTCATGTTGGTCCCCGCAAGCCCTACTTTGAGCTGGGCTCAGCATCGAATCACGTCTGAGCCTGGGGCTGATGGCAGGTTTTCCTGTGTGACCTTGAGCCGGTCACTCAACCTCTCTGGGCTTCTCTGTTCCATCTGTTATGGGGCGATGCGTGTGTGTTCAGTTGTGTCCAACTCTTAGCGGCCCCTTGAACTGTAGCCCGATAGCCTTCTCTGTCTATGGAATTTTTTAGCAGAATACTGGAGTGGGTTACCGTTTCCTGCTCCAAGGGATCTTCCTGATCCAGGGATGAAACCTGCATCTCTGGGCATCTCCTGCATTGGCAGGTGGATTCTTTACCACTAGTGCCATCTGGGAAGCCCCATTCCATCTGTGATGGTTGGGGCCTTAAGTCTTCGGTGGTCTGAGACTCATGAGGTCCCTCTTGGTCCTACCCATGCCCTTCCACCTTCCACTACAACAGCAAACTTCCCCTGGCCCAGCCAGATGGAGGGGGAAATCAGAGCCTGCTTGCTTTCTGAGCTGTGATTTTTGGTTTGATGTTTTTATTTCATCCTGCCGAGTGATTTAAGTGTGTTCGCAAATGATTATATTGTGCTCATTTTAAACAATACTAAAATGAAATCAAATACGAAAATCAAATCCACCCATCAGTCAGTAACAGGCAGCTCTGATGTCTCAGGGGAAACAGGTCCTTGTAGGCAGCACAGAGGCAGTGAGGCATCCCTGCCTCCTGTCCCTGCAGCTCTAGGGACAGGTCAACCTCCCAGGTCAAAGAAGGAGAGATGGCACCAGGAAGAAGTCAAAGTCACCGCAGAGGGACTGAGCAGAAATAACCCCTCCCAGCTGGAGACCCCGTGTAGGTGCTTAGAAGAACAGTGTCTCAGTCCTCACAATGACCCTTTGTGAGTAAGAGCTACTAGCCCCGAAGACCCACAGTAGACTAATTGATGATATAGACATTGCTGATATTTACTGAACCCTTACTAACTAACTTGGACTGACTCTTCAAATCCTTTCAACAACCTTGTGGGGCTGGCACTTTTATGACCTCCATTGTATCAGTATATCTGGGGAGACTGGAGTGGAAGAGGCCTACGGTCAGGAATAGCAAGAGACAGAGCTGGAGGTAGAACCCAACCATTTACACGCTCATCACTACCTATCTTGCCTCGCCTTATACTGCAGTGGGTGGGGTCCACAGGAAGCAGAGCCAGTTACTGGGGGTGGGGTGTGTGTGTGTGTGTGTGTGTGTGTAGATGGATGAGTGGAGACTGTGGCAGAGATCTGGGGATGGAACGTGGGTTCTTCAGATTCCAGTGTTAGGGGAAACACTGACTGAAACTGTGCACCCTGGCCAGGCACCATAGTAACCACTGCATGAGTTATTTTACAACAGGAGGTCCTGGTAAGGAACTCGGAACTAGCAAGCCACCACCAACCGGAAGAATTCAGGAAAGGTCAAAAGGAGATGCCGCATGTCCTACCAATCTCCCAGAATCCTCCTTGCTGGAATCCATCTTGGCTGAGTGATGCGCGCGCCACCAGAAAGGACCCTGAGTCAGAGTGACTGGCCACAGACAACCTGGAAACTAATCCCGTCCCCATAAAACCCGGGACTGTGAGCCACATGGCAGAGCAGTCCTCCTGGGCTCCCTTCCCCTGCTGTGCTCCACCCGTGCTCCCCTTCCCAGTAAAGTCTCTTGATTTGACAGCACACGTGTCTCCTCCGACAGTTCACTTCCTGGTGTTGCACAACAGCCCACTCTCGGGTCCCCCTTTGTGCCACAGACATGGGAAATACTGCATAGGCTCATTGGACAGTTTATCCCTCACGACAACTCGGCCACTTAAACATTATCCTCCCCATGTTACAGATGAGGAAACTGCAGTAACTTGCCCAACACCACACAGCTAGGAAGTGAGAGGCAGGAGTCAAATTCAGGTCTGTCCATCTGCAAGGCTCCTGAAAGGCGCTCAGGAGACAGCCTGGCCTTGGCTGTGCCTGACCCCACTGTCCTCTCTAGGGGACACAGCTTTTTCACCTGCAGCATCTGGGAGTAGATAATCCCCAGGGGTAGTATGGTATAGGGTGTGATCTAGAAGGCAAACCACGTGACTGTACCCCTCCTCCACCCTGGTGTCTGGCAGACATCACCAATCGATCACAGATGTGAAATCAGAACCGAGAGGAAATATATTTTGAGGAAGCTTCATCTGTAGAAGGCTTCAAACTGCATGCTGTTAAAAATTCAATAGATTGAATGAGACTTAGTATGTGCCTTATAAAATACAGAGTGTGACTTCCCTGGGAGAATGGGAACCACAACCTGCCCTCTTATGCAGGAAAATCCTTGACTGGCATTCAGACCCTTTGGACCACAGGAAGATTCACCCAATAGAATAGAGCAACTCCCCCAGACCTGCAGTAGGGTCACACACAGAGCTCCTTGTGCTGGCTGGAAACTAAGTCATAGTTGTAGCTGATGTAGCACTTCAGCAAGCAACAAGATCCATTTAAAAAGTGAATTACCCATGGTTTATGACTAATAATAAAATAATGAGGTTACATCCATTGCAAAAATGTCTGTGAGTGGGAGAGAATATGATAACAGCAAAAAAAAAAAAAAGTGAATTGTTTACTCAAAAAAGAAAGGATTAAAAAAAAAAAGACTATAGCTTGCCTCATTCTAGCATGCGTTACACCTTGGGCTTTGCTGGCTCTGGATATGCCTGTGAAGCTCTCCAAGGATTCTTCCAGCTTTGGTGTCATGAGGCAGACAGTCTTGTGCAGTTTTATTTTCATAAAAATATCATGTTTTTGTTATTATTTTCATCCATCCACCCACCCTCCATTTACCCCTCCCTTCATCCATCTAGTCATTCATCCATCTATCCATCCATCCATCCATCCACCCACCCACCCTCCATTCACGCCTCCATCCTTCCATCTGTCCTATCTATTCATCAACCCACCAACTCCCCATCCACCCATCCCTCCCTCCATCCATCCATTTACCAACACCCATTCATCCAGCCACACCTTCCATCCATCCATTCATCTACTCTCCATCCATCCATCCATTGTCCATCTATTCATCCTTCTACCCACCTACTCACTCATTCACTTTGCAAGTGTGCAATAAATGTTTCTGTCTGTCCCAGGAACATAGCTAGGAGGAATTGAGGCTATAAAGATGAATAAGACCTGGTTCCTATGATCTGGGGGCTTACACTCTAGAAAGAACAGGCGTGCACCTAACGAAGCACGTGCTGAATGGAGCCACAATGTACAGGAATTGTGGGGGCACTGAGAAGGACACGGGCAGACCAACCTGGAGTGGGGGCAAAGTCAGAAAATTCTTTATGGAGGCAGTGGTCACATGCGAGCTGAGTCTAGAAAGAACGTTGTTCATTAGATCTGGTGTGGGAAAGGTGTTCTGGGTCCAGGGACCTGCCTAGGCCAAGGCCCAGAGGTAAAGAAAGTCCTGGTCTGGAGGGGGAGCCTCTGGCAGGGCAGCAAGAGTGCCGGTGGGCGAATGTCAGCCTGTGTGCCTTGCTCAGCGCCCTGGGACAGCCCCGGGTGACTAAAACACTCTCCATCCTTGTTACGGTGACTCCCACGCCTGCAGTGAGTCTGCATCACGAGGAAGCAGCATTCCCGGCAGGATTCACGCCCTGCCTCCCCTCTCCAGCGGTGAAAGTTGCCTCGGCAGAAGAGCGCGCTTCGGTGTGTCTGTGCATGCGGACACACCATTATCATCGCGTCTTCATCCGGACAGTTTCCCGGGCGAGTGCTGTTGGTGCGGCAGCGCGTTCTCAGCAGACTGCCTCGGTGTGTGATGTGTTGGTTGAAACAGGGAGAAGGGAAGTGTCGTAGGGATGCAGGCAGGGAGATGGCCTCACCCAGGGGCAGGAGCTTGGAGGCATACAGCCTGGCTTGGCCAGTCACTCTGGGCCTGCCCTGGGCCATGCACGGCCCTACTCAGAGCCTCGGGTTTTATTCACTCCCTCCAACCCTGGGCAGATTGTTGGCATAAGTACCCTTGTCTTTCCCTGTCCTGGGCTCCTGGCACCTTCTCCCCTGGACTTCAGTGTTGCTGGGGTCCTCATGACATGGTTCTAGGGGCTCCTGACTCACCCAGCCCCTTTCTCTGGCTCACACTCTCAGCTCCATAAGCTGGGAAGTGGCCCTTTGAGCTCCAGAGAGCATATCTGTGCTGAACTTTCTTTCCTGCCTCTTCATCTACTTCCTCTGTTTTTTTTTAAACCCTGGGAGTATTTTCATCTTTCTAAGAAATCCCTCAGTCCAGTGTCTACCTCTGAGTATCATCAACTGGAGAGGCCAGAGGAGGGACTGATCACTGGCTCTGTTAGATTAGACCATCTCAGAACTGCCATGCACAGCTGTGCAGGATGTGCACTGCACAACAGCAGGAGATTCGCATGCAGCAAGGTGTGCGTGTCACCACCAGAGGGCGCTCTGGGACCTGGAGCAGCCTGTCTCCCTCTACTATAGCCCTGCCTAGGTTCCCTCCTTGGCCGGCCATCAACCACCATCATCCCATTGTTTCCCCTTGAATTACAGCAGCTTTACAAATAATGAAAATACTCCTCTTCTAACGGGAAGGGCAAGGGGTTGGGGCTGGGGTCTCGAATGTGTTTGTAGGGCCACAGAACTGGCCTCCATTCAGTCGCTATTGGAATGGGGGCCTTTTACAACCTGGCTCTTTTCAGTGGGTGTATTTGAAAGAGAAGTTGGGTCCAGGTTGAAACATTCACCTAACAGGTTTTCTCCAAGTGAGGAGTATCTTAGTGCATTTGCTACAGTTTTGGTTTTTAGCTCGTTCAGAATCCACTTTCCAGACAACTGGATGGGCACAGAGTTGGGGTGGGGGTGGTGTCTGAGGATGAATAAAAAAATCACAATTGCAGACCAAGAAAATCTGGAAGCAAAATGGAATAATAAATTGTTCCGTATGGTCAAGGCCAAGGCTGTGGGTCTATTATCTCGGTGTGGCTTTCACCCAAGCTGGGAGTGTGCGTGAGTGGGTGCTGGGGGTGGGGTGGGCTGAACACAGGGCGTCCCTCCCATCTCTGCCCTCTGCCTCCTCCAGTCCTCACTGGGGCCACGTGCCCATCCCCCTCTCCCCACCCCCACCTCAGCCCTCCACTGGCCCTCGAGCAGATTCTGAACCAGCTAGGAGGACGTCCAGCGGACCCAGCAGCACGCTACATGTCCTGGCCTTGAATATGGACAGACAGGGTGCTTGCTGAGCCCCTGCACGGACCAAGTGTGCGGCTCCAGTTAGCTGGGAGTGGGGCCCTGTAATAGCTCCGTGCCCCACACTCCACCCGAGGCCTCTGAAAGTCCAGCACGGGGATCAGAATGAGCGGCCGCCACCTTCAGCCTCTGGGACGGCCCTGCCACCACCCTAGATGCCCACGTTCAGGAGCCTGGGGGAGTTTCCTCCCTGGGCTGTGACCCTGTATGGCGAAGGCTCTGTGGCAGGCAGGCAGGGAGGCTCTATGTGCCTACAACAGGGGCCATAAAATTCTTTTATTATCTTCTCTCTGGAACTTCTCAGTGTGGGGATGGTGGACATTTACAGGCATAAAATGTGTGGATGGAGGATTTCCCCGGTGACCAGTGGTTAGGACTCCTTTGCTTTCACTGCCTTGGGCTCTGGGTTCGATTCCTGGTCGGGGGACTAAGTCACGCAGCATGGACCAAAATACAAATAAGTGTGGATCCTGGCAAATGAGATCTGGCATTGAGAGTTTATGCTCTTGAGCCACTTAACTCTCAGGCTGGGGCTGAGTTCTCAGGTCTGATGGACATGACTGAGCGACTGAACTGAACTGAACTGAACTGATCTTTCCAGCTCAGCTCTGCACCATCTTGTTGTTGTTATTTAGCTGTTAAGTGGTATCCAGCTCTTTTGCGACCCCATATGGACTGTAGCCCACCAAGCTCCTCTGTCCATGGGATTTCCCAGGCAAGAATACTGGAGGGGGTTGCCATTTCCTTCTCCAGGGGATCTTCCCCACCCAGGGATCGAACCCATGTCTCCTGCATTGCAGGCAGATTCTTAATGGCTGTGCCACCTGGGAAGAACCAACTGGACTCACATTTAATTGAATCTTAAGCACTTTTACAGAGAGTGACGCCACACTGTGTTCCATCATTCCCCAAATAATAAATATTCATGGGGGGCTCACTATAATTATAAAATCTCATCTATCACTACTTGTTAGTCATTCAAACTGTGACTTCCTGGCCATCGTCTCTAGAAATGCCACCATCGCCAGCATGCTGGGCTACATTTTTTACACAGTCAGAGTACTTTACAAGCTTAAAAAAACCTTTCTTTTCCACTAAATGATTTCAATTTTGTATGACTGGGCTGGTGATCCCAGTGATAGTTACAGTCTATGGGGTACGTCAAGGAAATGCTTTGAAGGGGAGCTGGGGACACATTGCCCTTTCATAGACATCATCTTAAGTGCTTAGACTATTAGGAAGGACTACAGTGGAAAGATCAATACACCACCAGCCTCGGGAGTTCAGAGTCGTTTGTATCCGTTATGGGCTGGCTCCTGAGAAGGACATTCCCTCTCACCTTTCCATTGAGGGAATGTCAATGTCAATGTCCACACAGAACACCACATGAGCTCGTGGGAAAGACAGCTTGGGGATAAGATGTGGAGTACTTCCTGCCATATCAGTAAACAAGGATGTCATAGTCATCAGCGATTCCAGCCCTCCACATGATCTGGTGAGCCCTAAGGACACTCAGGAAGAGGAAGAATGCTTGTGACCTAAGGGCCACCAGATTGCAGTCACTCCTTAGGGTGAGCCCGAGGGCGCTCAGGATGTGAAAGACACAGGATACTGGCCCCAGATGTCTGAGATGCATATGGGAGGAATGACTGCATTTAAGCCCCGACTCCTGCATCTTCCCATACACAGAAAAACACTCAGTTCCATAACTTGAGGTATCTGGCTGCCTTTAATTAACACCAATCTTTTGATGGTCAGACTACCTGCCTTTTGTTGCAAAACTTTTGTATCACCTGGCTGCTGCCCTCGCCTCCTCAGAACAGTTCTCTCAGGGTCACTTGAGATGCTGTCTCCTGGGCATGAAGTTCTAAAGAATTTCCACCAAATAAAATGCAACTCTCAACTTTTACATTGTGAATATTTTTTAAGTTGATAGGGGTTGCAGAGGCACAAAGTGTCAGAGGATATGCAACATGGTATTGAGAACAGAGAGTGGACTTTGGAATGGGGCTCTGGATTCTAATTCTCAGCTGTTTCTTCACCTCTAGAAGGGGGACTGGTACCTTCCTGCGAGTCTCCATGGACACTGAAGAGATGGTCTAGGAGAGAGACGGCACTGGAGCCGAGTAAGGATTAGTCAGTATTCGGGGGCAGGACTGTGTGGTTAAAAGACTGGACTCTGGACTCAGGCAGACCTGGTTTTGGGTTCAAGCTCTGTCACTTAGTGGCTCAGTTTCCCCAACTGTAAATTGAGAGTAACAATGCCTATCTCATTGTTGTAAGAATGTCTGTATTTCATTAATTGCAAGACACATAACTGCATCCCAACCCCTCTGTAAGACCTTACCATCCCGTCCGTGGTAGTGTTTTTCTTTCTTACTGGCACATAACATAACAGTGACCCCTACAGCTGTCACTGTCTTAGATTTGAACTTCACCTCTAGAAGGGGGACTGGTACCTTCCTGCGAGTCTCCATGGACACTGAAGAGATGGTCTAGGAGAGAGACGGCACTGGAGCCGAGTAAGGATTAGTCAGTATTCGGGGGCAGGACTGTGTGGTTAAAAGACTGGACTCTGGACTCAGGCAGACCTGGTTTTGGGTTCAAGCTCTGTCACTTAGTGGCTCAGTTTCCCCAACTGTAAATTGAGAGTAACAATGCCTATCTCATTGTTGTAAGAATGTCTGTATTTCATTAATTGCAAGACACATAACTGCATCCCAACCCCTCTGTAAGACCTTACCATCCCGTCCGTGGTAGTGTTTTTCTTTCTTACTGGCACATAACATAACAGTGACCCCTACAGCTGTCACTGTCTTAGATTTGAGGAAGTATTCTGAATGGCCTCATGCCTGGTACTTAGCACACAGTGGGAGCTCAACAAGCGGCAGCTGTTGCTATGACTTTCTATGTGATCCTGGGCAAGTTTTAAAACAGGCAGATTCTTAATGGCTGTGCCACCTGGGAAGAACCAACTGGACTCACATTTAATTGAATCTTAAGCACTTTTACAGAGAGTGACGCCACACTGTGTTCCATCATTCCCCAAATAATAAATATTCATGGGGGGCTCACTATAATTATAAAATCTCATCTATCACTACTTGTTAGTCGTTCAAACTGTGACTTCCTGGCCATCGTCTCTAGAAATGCCACCATCGCCAGCATGCTGGGCTACATTTTTTACACAGTCAGAGTACTTTACAAGCTTAAAAAAACCTTTCTTTTCCACTAAATGATTTCAATTTTGTATGACTGGGCTGGTGATCCCAGTGATAGTTACAGTCTATGGGGTACGTCAAGGAAATGCTTTGAAGGGGAGCTGGGGACACATTGCCCTTTCATAGACATCATCTTAAGTGCTTAGACTATTAGGAAGGACTACAGTGGAAAGATCAATACACCACCAGCCTCGGGAGTTCAGAGTCGTTTGTATCCGTTATGGGCTGGCTCCTGAGAAGGACATTCCCTCTCACCTTTCCATTGAGGGAATGTCAATGTCAATGTCCACACAGAACACCACATGAGCTCGTGGGAAAGACAGCTTGGGGATAAGATGTGGAGTACTTCCTGCCATATCAGTAAACAAGGATGTCATAGTCATCAGCGATTCCAGCCCTCCACATGATCTGGTGAGCCCTAAGGACACTCAGGAAGAGGAAGAATGCTTGTGACCCAAGAGCCAGCAGATTGCAGTCACTCCTTAGAGTGAGCCCGAGGGCGCTCAGGATGTGAAAGACACAGGATCCTGGCCCCAGATGGCTGAGATGCGTGTGGGAGGAATGACTGCATTTAAGCCCCGACTCCTGCATCTTCCCATACACAGAAACACACTCAGTTCCATAACTTGAGGTATCTGGCTGCCTTTAATTAACACCAATCTTTTGATGGTCAGACTACCTGCCTTTTGTTGCAAAACTTTTGTATCACCTGGCTGCTGCCCTCGCCTCCTCAGAACAGTTCTCTCAGGGTCACTTGAGATGCTGTCTCCTGGGCATGAAGTTCTAAAGAATTTCCACCAAATAAAATGCAACTCTCAACTTTTACATTGTGAATATTTTTTAAGTTGATAGGGGTTGCAGAGGCACAAAGTGTCAGAGGATATGCAACATGGTATTGAGAACAGAGAGTGGACTTTGGAATGGGGCTCTGGATTCTAATTCTCAGCTGTTTCTTCACCTCTAGAAGGGGGACTGGTACCTTCCTGCGAGTCTCCATGGACACTGAAGAGATGGTCTAGGAGAGAGACGGCACTGGAGCCGAGTAAGGATTAGTCAGTATTCGGGGGCAGGACTGTGTGGTTAAAAGACTGGACTCTGGACTCAGGCAGACCTGGTTTTGGGTTCAAGCTCTGTCACTTAGTGGATCAGTTTCCCCAACTGTAAATTGAGAGTAACAATGCCTATCTCATTGTTGTAAGAATGTCTGTATTTCATTAATTGCAAGACACATAACTGCATCCCAACCCCTCTGTAAGACCTTACCATCCCGTCCGTGGTAGTGTTTTTCTTTCTTACTGGCACATAACATAACAGTGACCCCTACAGCTGTCACTGTCTTAGATTTGATGAAGTATTCTGAATGGGCTCATGCCTGGTACTTAGCACACAGTGGGAGCTCAACAAGCGGCAGCTGTTGCTATGACTTTCTATGTGATCCTGGGCAAGTTTTAAAATATCTTTGAGCCTCAGTTTCCTCATCGGCACAATGGGAATAATTACTTCTCAGGGCTTGAGGGAGCATGAAAAGAGGGAGCATGGAGACTGAGGAGCCCTGGTGTGTGAAGGAGCTCTAGCTGTATCCTCCCATGGGACTGTACCCAGGGGACACCTCCCTTTTTGGAGTTTCAGCACAGGTGGAGTGGAGAAGGGCCAGATGCCTGAGCTCTGCAGCCCTGCAGGACAACATCCCCTGCTCACTGCTACTCCCCAGAGGTACCAAGGCTCAGGGCAGGCCCGCTTGAAACAGATGGGAAGGTGAGGGAAGACAATGGGGGCAGGCAACTCTGCTGGGCATGAAGATCTTGACCTCAAACCTGAAGCCCCACTGGGGATGGCAACTACGATGTCAATAACCCATACGAAGACCTCAGTGGAAGTCCTCCCTCTACTGAATGTGGCTACTGGGAAAACTGCCCAGATCACAGATCTCGAAGAGCCACTCCTGAGTCCCCACGGGCCTTCCGGCAGAATGCACCTCTGTGCTGGAGACAAGGGGTAAGAGAGGGCAGCTTTTGGTTGGCCACAGGGATGGGCAGCATTCCCTCCTGCTGTGATCCTGAAGGACCACGGTCTGGATTGGGGTCGATCCGAGCTAGTGTCGAATCCTGACTCCAGATGACCATGGATGCCCCTCTACAGGTCTCAGTGTTCATATCTGTAGAGCTCACGTGTGTGTGCATGCGTGTCAGCTCCATTGTGTCCAACTCTTTGCAACCCCGTGGACTGTAGCCTGCTAGGCTCCTCTGTCCATGGAATTCTCTGGAGTGGATCGCCGTTTCCTCCTTCAGGGAATCTTCCCTACCCAGGGATCAAACTTGCATCTCCTCTGGCTTTTGTATTGGCAGGTGAATTCTTCACCACTGAGCTCCCTGGGAAACCCGCTATGTGTTTGAAAGTGAAAATGTTAGTTGCTCAGTTGTATCTGACTCTTTGCAACCCCATGGACTATAACCCACCAGCCTCCTCTGTCCATGGGATTCTCCAGGCAAGAACACTGGAGTGGGTTGCCATTCTCTTCTCCAGGGGATCTTCCCCACCCAGGGAGTGCTCGTGAACAGAGTCATAGAGTTGGCACCCCAAAACGTTGTGCTGCCTACCCCACTTCCCTCCTCCCCAATTCAGAGGCTTTGGAAATCACATCTGGAGAAACCATAAGCAATATTGACTTAACTACAAAATGCTCTGATGTCTTCCCTGCTGCTTTGACAAAGTGGTCTTTGAAGTGAACTTTCCCTTGCAAGTCTGGAACATCACAGATGAACAGATGCAAACTGTCAGACCTTGAGGAAGCCCTGGGTTGCTCGCCTTTCAAAGAGGAACAATCTTCCGTTCAAGCTCTTTCCCATTCAAGCCCCTTGATGTTGTTCCACGGCTTCAGCCCTCCTCTGTGGTGGTGGGCATGCTGGTGTATGGCATCATGGTAGAGAGTGAGAGGCTGGGGGCAGGGAGGAAGTGGGACAGACATCTATTGGCCCAGGCACTTTGCATAGATATAGTATGAGGTGGGTACCATTGTTATCCCTCATATACAGATGAGGAATCTCAGACAGAGTTGTGTGGAGGCTTACCCAAGATCTCACTGCTGGGAAGTGATGGAGTCAGGATTTAGACTTGGACAGTCTGATGCTGAAACCCAGCACCTCTCTCTTGTGGTCCCTGCTCCAAGGAAGCCCTCCCTGTCTAATGCCAGGTGATGGCCACTGCTCTTTGAGAGAGGCCACCCATTCAGAGACCCAGGGAGGCTCTCCAGAAGGCATCCTCTTTCTCTCAATGTGAGACAGCCATGTTATCACCGTTGTACTGATGGGGAGACTGAGGCTCACAGCAGCAAAATGATTTGCCTGTGATCATCCAGCAATTCAGAGAAAGGGTTTGGACAAGAACTCAAGTCTTTTGACTCCTGGTCCTGTCCCATGCCAACTGAGCCAACTGCCTCCCGCTCCCTCACCCCATCTAGACCTCTTTTTGGACTGAAACCCAGCACCTGTCTCTTGTGGTCCCTGCTCCAAGGAAGCCCTCCCTGTCTAATGCCAGGTGATGGCCACTGCTCTTTGAGAGAGGCCACCCATTCAGAGACCCAGGGAGGCTCTCCAGAAGGCATCCTCTTTCTCTCAATGTGAGACAGCCATGTTATCACCGTTGTACTGATGGGGAGACTGAGGCTCACAGCAGCAAAATGATTTGCCTGTGATCATCCAGCAATTCAGAGAAAGGGTTTGGACAAGAACTCAAGTCTTTTGACTCCTGGTCCTGTCCCATGCCAACTGAGCCAACTGCCTCCCGCTCCCTCACCCCATCTAGACCTCTTTTTGGATTACCGCCCAGCCACTTGTGAGGGCAGGGTGATCTCCTATACCTAGTCAACCACTGCACTGTCCACAGCCCCACAGTTTCAAGTTCTGTCTTTTCCTGGGAGCTTATTTATTTGGTCTTAGCAGCAGCATGGGGGATCCCGTTCCCTGACCAGGGACTGAAACTGGGGCCCCTGCATCAGGAGCGTGGAGTCTTCGCCACTGGACCCACCAGAGAAGTTCTTTTTTGTGAACTTTGCAAAAACACAAATAAATGGACTCAGCTCTGGGGTCCTCCAGGGAAGCCCACAGACAGGCACTTTACTTGGGGGTTGTGGTGGGAGCAGAAAGAATTATGTTCGGAGTCAGACATCCTAACCTTGAAACCCAGCTTCACCGAGGGCTAGCTTGGCGACCTTGGGCAAACCATTGACTTTCTTTGAGTATCGGTTACTCTTGTCTCTGTCCTGGAGAGCTTTTATGAGATAATATAGGAACCAAATCCAGTGCATTGTTTATAGGACACAGAGCAGGTGCTCAACATAGCCGAGATCTTGGCCTTTGTCACTGGAAAAAGAGTCCAGAAAATCTTGTTTGCCTTAAGAGCATCCTGTCTATAAAATTCACCCAGCCTTGAGCCAGGAGGGGGTTATTTTAATGATTCAAGGATCTTTGATTTTCACAAAGGGCTTAGCCAGGGTCCTTTAAGTGGCAGCTACATGTACACGCTGCCATGCCTGTTTATGACTCATTAGCCATTTGACAGGGATTTTAGTGGTGAGAGAGAAAGAGCTCAGCCCGTGTTATGGACAGCCAGCGCTGGGAACTATTACCCGCTAGAAATCAAACAGAATTGGTGAAGAAAAAAAAAAAAAAGATCTGAAGGAGTAATCCAAGGAAAAGATTTCGTTTATAAATATCCATCTCACCCTTTTTCCCAGGAACCCATCCTTCATTTGTTTAAAGCAAGATAGAAACACAGAATCAGGCA
This sequence comes from Madoqua kirkii, assembly GCA_006408675.1. Classification (NCBI taxonomy): domain Eukaryota; kingdom Metazoa; phylum Chordata; class Mammalia; order Artiodactyla; family Bovidae; genus Madoqua; species Madoqua kirkii. Next base: position 26,981 of record SJYC01027311.1, on the reverse strand, counting down.
CCGCCCGCCCCCCTCCGGCCCAGCTTCTAAATGTTTCTCCCTAAACTTTAAAAGCCCAGTGACAGGTGATTGGAACAAGCCTTCACGATGTAAGAGGCCACAGCTGTAATTGTTCATTCTTCCGGCTGTGATTTATCTTGCTATCCCTTTGGGTAGCTAAACAGCTCTGATCATGGGCTGCCCAATTGGCTTATAAGTCTTCTTGATGAATCACTCTCCCTCTCCCCGTCCTTTCTCTGGGCTGTGGTAATTCTTGACAACTGCCTCAGAGCCTCTGTCTCCAGTGGGTGCGGAAGGGAAGAGCCGTCTATTAGGAGGAACACGTGGAGAACAGAAAGCTTTGGGCATTGGGAAGCTGGCAGGTGGAGAGCTGAGCCCTCGTCCCAAGACAGAGAGGCCAGGGCACAGAACGCAGTGGATGTTCAGTGACCTCCAGGGTCTGAGGCACCCTTGTCTGTTTGGGGTCTTTGGATCAGGAATGGCTGGGCAAACTTCATCCACTGAGCTCTAGTGAGTGTCTGGAGCATCTTAAGAAAGTGCCATGTGCTAGAACTGTGGAGCCGCTGCAAGGGTAAACTGGACCTCGTGTGTTTCAGTATTGGAATGCTCATCTTCCTCCTGGGCTGGTGGGCTTTTCCATCCCCCTGTGCCTCTGAGTGGCAATAGTGGTAAAAGAACCTGCCTGCCAATGATGGAGACATAAGAGACATAAGGTTCGATCCCTGGGTAAGAAAGATGCCCTGGAGGAGGGCATGGCAACCCACTCCAGTATTCTTGCCTGGAGAATCCCATGGACAGAGGAGCCTGGCGGGCTACACAGTCCATAGAGTCAAAAAGAGTTGGGCATGACTCAAGTGACTTAGCACAAATGCACGTGTCTCTGGGTGGCGTGTAGGACTCTTTCTTCTAGGCTGAGGTGGTTAAGAATAGATGTGCTCTCTCTTTCCACAGCTGATGTCAGAAGGCGTGATGAGAAAGCCTAGAGGAAGAGGACAGAGCCACAGATGGGAGAAAGGTGGATCCTCGAATGACTGCCTGGAGCAGGGCTCCACTTGCCAATTGCACTAGACTACAACATGAAGGAGAAACATACTTTCACTGTGCTTAACCATTTGCACTGAAGGGTTGATTGCTACAGCAGTGAACCTCTCTTATCTACTGTGACTTCCCAGATGGCCCAGGGGTAAAGAACAGGCCTGCCAATGCAGGAGACACAAGAGATGTGGGTTCGATCCCTGGGTTGGGAAAATCCCCTGGAGTAGGAAATGGTGACCTGCTCCGATATTCTTGTCTGGAGAGTCCTATGGACAGAGGAGCCTGGTGGGCTACAGTTCACAGGGTCGCAAAGAGTTGGGCATGACTAAGCTACTGAGCACACACATCTACTACTATTTAACAGAACTCAGTTACTCAAACTGAAGGTTCATTATGCATGAGAACAGTGGCTGCTACTCATCAGACTGTATATGGTAACTCACCTCTACTAGCTGTTATGTGGACACTCAGCTCACAACTCAGAGAACATTGGATATCTGAATTTTAAAATTTTAGACTTGATAAATTGACCCCTTCTCCTTTTCCCTTTGGGCTTACCAGGTGACAGTAGTGATAAAGAGCCTGCCTGCCAACGCAGGAGATGTAAGAGACATGGGTTTGATCCCTGGGTCGGGAAGATCCTCTGGAGGAGGGCATGGCAACCCACTCCAGCATTCTTTCCTGGAGAATCTCATGGACAGAGGAGCCTGGAGGGCTATAGTTCACATAGGTTCAAACAGAGTTGGACACACTTAAGTGACTTAGCATGCACACACCTTTTCCCTTTACTCCCACTGGACGGGTGAACAAGTCTAATTCCATCTCTCCACAACCATGCAGGTGTTCACTCCACTCTACAGTTGAGACTGTCCTCAGCTCCCTCCTGGACCATTGCAATAGTCTCCTAACTGGACACTCCTAACAGTCTCCTAAATGCACCCCCTCCAGTGTGACTCCCACCTGATCTTCCTAAAATGCAGACTCGGTCACATCACCACCTTCCCCAGTAAAATCCAAGCTCTTTTTTTCTGCAGAAGACCCTCTGTGATCTGCCTTCCTGTCTCCCCTCTCATCTTCTCCCAAACCACTGGGCTCCCATAGCCTATCCTCCTTTGCTCTTCTATTTCCCTGCTCCGATGTTTCTTCCTGCTTCTCAGCCTTCAGCCAGCTACCTGTATCTCAAGGCTCAGTTTGTGTCCCTCAGCCAAGAAGCTTCTTTCATCCATTCTTTCTTGCCTTTAGACCCCAGTGTGCAAATCTGTGGGCTTCCCAGGTGGGGCTAGTGGTAAAGAACCTGCCTGCCAGGGAAGAAGACACAAGAGATGTGGATTTGATCCCTGGGTGGGGAAGGTCCCCCAGGAGGAGGGCATGACAACCCACTCCAGTATTCTTGCCTGGAGAATCCCATGGACAGAGGAGCCTGGCAGGTCACAGTCCATTGGGTCATAAAGAATTGGACACGACTGAAGCGACTTAGCACGCACACATGCGTGCACGTCCAGAATTGTGTTTTATGCTGGCACTTCTGCAACACTTTCTTGTAATCATCAGCTGACCTGCCGACTCCCTAATAGCTCTCAAGCTTTTGAGGAGGGAGGTGGAGGGCCGATTTCTCTTCCTCTGGGCGGGCACAAGGCTGGAACCCAACAGAATCAACAGCTCTCGCTCCAAGGCAGCCAAACCAGTTACCAAAACAACCTTCCCTCCCTGGGCCTCAGTTTCTCTGTCAGTAAAATTAGGAGGCTGTTTGGCAAGGACTCATCCTTAATTGTCTCTCTGGGTTTTCCCAGCCCAGCATTCCGGGATTCTACGATCCTACCGCAAAACACAGCATAGTCACATGAGGGAAATCAATGCTCAGAGTTTTTCCTGAGCTGTGTCTTTGCGAGTCACAGATCTGCAGGAGACCGTCCTCGGGGGTGCCTGTGGCTTTCGGCTTTGCCTGACGCCAGAGAGAATTCATCATTGCAGAAAAGCTTATGGTGCAGATTTAGCAAATGCGGCGTCTCAGGCATTCCGGAGCATCATTTATCAAGTAAACACAGCTTTGGTATTTAGACTTCAGCCACTTAGCTCATAAACTATCCCTCGGAAATAAAAAACTGGGGTAAGATGTCCTCTTGTATTGATCCCGATGAGGAATGGGCTTGATCAATGACGCCTTGGCCCAGGAATAAGGCCGTTTGCAGGCTTGCAACTTGTTCCACAGATGCTGTGACTTCAGGGAGAGCGTGGGGTAGGAGGAAGGGCCTCTCAGCACATTTCATGCTTGCGCCATGAACAGGCGCAGGGAGCGCCACCATCATGGGTCACGTGGTTTGGGGCAAGCTCCTTCTCCACCCTGGGTCAGGGCTCTCCCGGCTGCATTTCCCAGGGAAGTGCTCTCCCGGGGTGGGGTCAGGATGGTCCATCCCTCTTCCAGCACTCCAGGAATACAGGGTAGTCAGCTGCCTCCAGTGGAGTTACATTCAGAGGTTGTGTTTTGTTGTTTAGGTTCTAAGTTGCGTCCTATTCTTTTGCGACCCCACAGGCTATAGCCTATCACGCTCCTCTGTTCATGGGATCTTCCCAGACAAGAGTACTGGAGTGGGTTGCCATTTCTTTCTCCAGGGGATCTCCCCAAGCTAGGGATCCAACATGCGTCTCCTGCATTGGCAGGTGGATTTTTACCACTGAGCCACCAGGGAAGCCCAGATTCATAGGTTTAACAAGCTGAAAACAGAATTCAGGGGATACTTAGGAAGCTGGCAGCCCCTCCCTGCCAAGTACCTGGCGAAGGAGTGTGCCCCTGATGCCTGCACGTGGAGGGATTCCTTGTGCATGCCCCTCAGGTCCGGCCACCCTACTTACTCGGACTCCACCACAGCACCTCCACTATTAACCAGTTCAACTGTCACATGTTTCTCTCCTGCCCCAGGACTATTTATTCCTGGAGAGTCACTTCTGGTTTCCCAAGGTCCTCTAGGGCCAGCCAGTCTACTGAGGACTTCCTGTGCCCCTGTCTGCTTGGAATCCCTATATTATGGCTGAGTTTGCTAATTTGCATCTCAAGTCATGCTCCTTCGAGATGCTGTCCTGGCTCATCCTTCCACTCTCCCTTTCCTTGACGCTCACAGCACTTCCCCTCTGATCACTGGGGGCTCAGTGCGTGCAATCCTCTGCCACCGTTTATCTGTCTATGATGTGGCCTCTTTCTGTCTGTCCCAAAGGCCTCAGGATCTTTGGGACCTCATCCTGCCTGGTGGTTCTTTTGACCCAACTTTACTTAGTTCAGGACCCTGTGAAGGCTCTCATTAAACATCTGTTGCATGACAGCATAACAGAAATCCTCAGGTTAAAGACCAAATCCTTAACCTGGCCTTCAGGCCCTGCTTGATCCAGCCCCACCTGCTGCCCTACTTCCTGACCCAGGCATTACGGTCTACGATATGAATTACTCACAAGAGCAAGAGGTCCTTGCCTCTGTGCCTTTTCTTTGTTCATGATGGTTGGGATGCTTTTCCTTCCACTTTTCATCCAGATAATGCTTACTGATTCCTGAATACCAGTTTAGACAGGACTCTTCCAGGCAGCATTCCCTGACCCTCTAAATTTGAGTGAGACTCCTCAGGCACTCTCTGCTTCTCCTCTCCTGGCACTACCGCAAGGTGTTACAAACAGCGGCTCTTGTGTTGGCTGGTCTCCTCCACTAGACTGTGGGCTCCTCATGAATGGGGCTGGGCATTAAGCATCTGTGGGTTCCCTAGGTGTGCAGATGCTTGATAAATATTTGTCACATTGATGGATGGTTGATGGATGGATGAAGAGGGGGCCCTGGTGGGTGCAGCCCCTGCAGGGCTGGAAACAAGAACACAGGAAGTGGGGGGGGGTAGGATGAATTGGGAGACTGGGATTGACTTATATACACTATTAATACTATGTATAAGACAGATAACTAATAAGAACCTACTGTATAGTATAAGGAACTCTACTCAGTGTTCTGATGGTGACCTAAATGGGAAGGAAATCCAAGAAAGAGGGGATATATATCATATATATATATTTCGGTCATCTGATGTGAACAGCCAACTCTTTGGGAAAAATCCCTGATGCTGGGAAAGATTGAGGATAGAAGGAGAAGAGGGTGTCAGAGGATGAGATGGCTGGATGGCATCACTGATGTAATGGACATGAACTTGGGTGAACTTCAGGAGATGGTGAGGGACAGGGAGGCCTGGTGTGCTGCAGTTCAAGGGGTCACCAACAGTCGGACATGACTGGGCTACTAAGCAGCAACAACAACATATAAATATGTATGTCTGATAGCCTGGCTGTGCAGTGGAAACTAACGCAATGCTATAAAGCAACTATATTCCAATAAAACTTAATTTAAAAAAGAAGGACATAGGAAAGCGGGAAATACAGATGTAAAATTTAGGACTGGGGCACAGATGAGCAGCCAGGACTAGACTGGGTATCAGAAATCTAATGAGGGAGGTGGACTTCTCTGCTGGTCTGGTGGTTAAGAATTCACCTACCGATGCAAGGGACGTGGGTTTGATCTCTGGTCTGGGAAGATTCCACATGCCTCGGGGCAACTAAGCCTGTGTGCTGCAGCTACTGAAGCCTGTGCTCTAGAGCTCTGCAGCAAGAGAAGCCCCCGCAAGAGAAGCCCCCGCACCGCGGCTAGAGAGTAGCCCCCTCCCACTGCAACTAGACAGAGCCTGTGCACAGCAATGAAGATCCAGCACAGCCAAGAACAAATAAGTAAAATTAGAAAAAAGAAATCTAATGGGATTATGGGTTCTCCGGGGAGGGGCGGGAGGGTTCCAAAAGTGAGGCCCAGGGAGGAGAGGGGGGATGCTGAAAGTGCCGCTGCTGGTACCCAGCCCCCCTCCTGCTGTCTAAGGGGGTGTGGTTACAGCTGCCCTGACTCTGCTGCCTCACTTCTGGCTCTTAAAGGAACAGTATGTGCCTATACCATCCCAGGGTTTTCCTTCCTAATTCAGACTTCAAATCAAACCACTCTTCATGGTGTATGCAAGCGCGAAATGAAATGGAGCTCCATGGAGGTTCTTATTTATAGTAAGACTCTGGGTGAGTGTTCCCAGCAAACAGATTTAGGTGTCTGTGTGTTTTCGGTGGAGGAGGAGTATGAATTATTATCGTGCTCTTCAAACTTTAATGCTCCTGGAACCACCAGTTCAGTCGCTCAGTCATGTCTGACTCTTTGCGACCCCATAGACTGCAGCATGCCAGGCCTTCCTATCCATCACCAACTCCCCGAGCTTGCTCAAACTCATGTCCATCAAGTCAGTGATGCCGTCCAACCATCTCATCCTCTGTCATCCCTTTCTCCTGCCTTCAGTCTTTCCCAGCATCAGAGTCTTTTCCAGTCAGTCAGTTCTTTGCATCAGGTGGCCAAAGTATTGGAGCTTCAGTTTGAGCATCAGTCCTTTCAATGAAAATTCAGGATTGATTTCCTTCAGAATTAACTGGTTTAATCTCCTTGCAGTCCAAGGGACTCTCAAGAGACTTTTCCAACACTACAGTTCAAAAGCATCAATTCTTCGGCGCTCAGATTCCTTTATGGTTCAACTCTCACATCTGTACATGATGTGAGAAAAACCATAGCTTTGACTAGACAGACCTTTGTCAGTAAAGTAATGTCTCTGCTTTATAATATGCTGTTTAGGTTGGTCACGGCTTTTTTTCCAAGCAGCAAGCATCTTTTAATTTCATGGCTGTAGTCACCATCTGCAGTGATTTTGGAGCCCAAGAAAATAAAGTCTGTCACCAGAGAACCTTGTTAAAATGCAGTTTCTGATAGAGCAGGTTTCGGGTAGGTCCCAAGACACTGGGTTTCTGACCAGCTGGTATTTCTGATGTGTTGATGTTGCTGATGCCGCTGGTTCATGGATAACACTGAATGGCAAAGAACTAGTCGAAGTTGCTGCCTCGCTATAGGGCTTGATGCATATACTCATCTTTTAAAAAAATATTTATTTATTTTTGGCTACACTGGGTCTTTGTTGCCATGCTGGGGCTTTCTCTAGCTGCAGCGAGTAGGGGCTGCTCTTTGTTGAGGTGTGTGGGCTTCTCATTGTGGTGGCTTCTCTTGTTGCAGAGCCTGACTCTAGCGTGTGGGCTCAGTAGCTATTGCCCACGCCTGGGCTTTGTTGCTTTGAGACACATGGGATGTTTCTGGAGCAGGGATTTCAAACTGGGGTCCCCTGCATCAGTTTTCTGGATTGTCTCTGGATTCCTCATTCAAGGCTCTAACTGGCCTATATCACTCACCTTTACTGTAGGTGGCAGACCCCACTGACATATAGCTGTGTGTGTGTGTGTGTGTGTGTGTGTGTGTGTGTGTGATTCACTCTGTGTTGGAAAATCCAGGCAGAAATTAACAGTAGAGCTTGGAAGAGAGTTGAAGTAAACACTTCAAGTTAAAAATAGACATGCTTGATGCTATTTGCCCAGTCATCACCCCTGACAGTTCAGGCAGGGTGTCTAAGCCCTTCCCAGAACCCCAGATGGGGTTCAGCCTCTTTTGAAGACTGGATATATCACCAGCTCACAGAACTTGTTTCCCAGCCCCTGAGCCGTGCTAGGGACCATCTGCGGACTTTTTCAGGTTCTCTATGTCCTTTTATCAGAGGGCCTGCTATCTTCACTGTCTTGTGTAGGAATTTCAAGTCTGGGTGGCCTAGGTTGCTCTATGAATGTTCACCAGCCAATAAATGACTCAAGAGGGATTGATGGAGTTCCCATCAGGGATTGCCCTGAGGAAGAAACTAATGGGCAGAATTGGCTATTAAATGATCTGGGTATGAATATCTTGTTGGGCTGGTGTCTTCAAGTATGTGAGCGGCTGACATCGCGAGAGGTGGAGTTTGTTTTCAGTCCTTCGCCATCTGCCCAAGATTTCCTTCTGAAGCCAGGGAGTGGGCTTCATTGGTGGCTCAGTGGTAAAGAGTCTGTCTGCCAATGTGGGAGGCGTGGGTTTGATCCCTGGTTCGGGGGGATCCCATGTGCTGCGGAGGAACTAAGTCTGTGTGCCTGACCACTGGGCCCTGCAGCCTGCGCTCTGCAATAAGAGAGGCTGCTGCCGTGAGAAATCTGCGCAACTAGAGGGCAACGCCTGCTTGCCGCAGCTAGAGAAAATCCCATGCAGGCAAGAAGACCCCGCACAGCCAAAAAAAAAAAAAAAAAAAAAAAAAAAATATATATATATATATATATATATATATATATATACCTTTACGTGTAAAAGAAGCCAGGGAGCTTCTCCCGAAGCTGCCGAACCTTTGCTGAGCAGCCGAGGTGACACTGTCCTTGGGTCTCCTCTCTGGATTTTGAACTTGCCTGGTCACTGGCCTCCCCAGTGTCAACAGGCCCACTGGGACTGCACACGCCTCTGTGTTTGTGTGTGTGAGTGTGTAAGCAGGTGGGGAGAGGATGCAGTACCAGCAGGGGTTAAGCTAGGGCCACCAGCTGCGCGAGTCAGGGCTCTGGACATTGAGAGGCATGTGGTCCTGTCTACCATTCAGGAGTTTTATAATTTGGGGTGCCTCTGGATAACCGGGAGGCTTGTTACAAAGGCCGATTCCTGCGTCCGACCTTCAGAGAGTCTGATGTAACAGGCGTGGGGCTGGGCCTAGGAATAGGCATTTAACCCACTTCTTCCCTGCTTGCCATGCACACTGAGATCGAAGAACAGCTAGATTAGGAAAATGTCATGCCCAGTAACGAGGAGATGGGACCTACCACCTCTCTGGACCCTGATATCTCAACTATAAATCAAGGGGAAGGATTATGTGGCCTTTCGGGCCTTTCCAGCCCCATGCACCTATGGTTTCCCTCCCTGCCCTGGGAGGTGGACGTGCACATGGAAGGCAAGATATAGAGGCATGAAGCTTTAAACGCTGCTCATTGCCCTTGGCGGGGCTGGCTTCGTTGTAAGGACTGCCTGCCAACCCCTGGAGTCTTCTGAGGTTCTGCTGGGTGGATGACCCAAACACCTTTCTGGACTATCCTTCCGGAGAGTGGAAGTTCCTTCATAAGAAGGGGACTGAATAGAGTGGCTCTGGGATGTGGTCTTGCCTCTAGGGCTGACTCTCGGAGCCAGGGATACTGGCTGGGGGCAGGTGTGACTGAGATCCTCAGTTATCCTTTTTCTTGGCTGCCCTGGGTCTTCATGCGTGCAGAGGGTTTCTCCAGTGCAGTGCAAGGCGGTTTCTCTCTAGTTGCAGCGTGCAGGCTTCTCTTGCCATGGAACCTGGGCTCTAGGCTCAGTAGCGGTGGCGTGCTGGCTTAGCTGCCCTGAGGCAACTCAGTATAGTTCTGTGATCTCAGTTCTCTGACCAAGGATTGAACCCATATTCCCTGCATTGTGAGGCAGACTCTTAACTGCTGGACCACATGGAAGTCCCGATCCTCAGTGATTAAGTCAGCCCCATCAGCTGTGGGTCAGCTCAGCGCCCAAGGTCATCTGAACCATCAGTCTTATCTGATTTTGGAGCTGGAGGCATGGGGCAGGGCTATCGGCCCACATTCAGAACAGAGAAATGGTGCCTTGCTTTACATAGTCTGAGATTTCAAGTAAAACTGAAACCATACCTCACTCTTATAAATTAATATAAGCCTATTTCAAATGAACTGCATAAAGTTTCCTAGTGTATTAAAACAGTTTGAGAAACTGTTGGAATGCCTTTTGTAGAGCCCTGAAGATCCTTATACTATGGATCATACTACTACTAAGTCACTTCAGTCGTGTCCGACTCTGCGTGACCCCATAGACGGCAGCCCACCAGGCTGCCCCGTCCCTGGGATTCTCCAGGCAAGGACACTGGAGTGGGTTGCCATTTCCTTCTCCAGTTATGGATCATAATTAATAGGAAATTATTTTATTTTTTTTATTAATTCTTATTGGAGTATGGTTGCTTTGGGCTGCCCTGGTGGCTCAGGGGTAAAGAATCTTCCTGCGATGCAGGAGCCGCAGGAGACATAGGTTTGATCTGTGGGTTGGGAAGATTACCCAGAGGAGGGCATGGCAACCCACTCAAGTATTCTTGCCTGGAGAATCCCATGGACAGAGGGGCCTGGCAGGATACAGTCCATAGAGTCATGAAGAGTCGGACATGACTGAAGTGACTTAGCACACACGCATGCAGAGTTGCTTTACAATGCTGAGTTAGTTTCTGCTGCACAGCAAAGTGAATCAGCTATATATCTACATATATCCCTTTTTTTTGGATTTCCTTCCCATTTAGGTCACCAAGGAGCACCGAGTAGAGCTTCCTGTGCTACACAGTGGGTTCTCATTAATTATCTATTTATCTACCTAGTATCAATAGTGCATATATGTCAATCCCATTCTAACAGGAAATTATTTTTTGACCAACAAATTATATCAGTGATGGAAATTTTGCGAAGGATTTCCTATGAATGCTTCGTAAAATTTCCATCACTGATATAATTTGTTGGTCAAAAGATAATTTCCTATTCGACTGGAGTCACAAAGAGTCGGACACGACTGAGCGACTTCCCTTCACTTCATATACGTGAACTTATTTTTTCCTTCTAAGAACCCCAGGGAGGCAGGCCAGGCCAGACTATAAACAAAGCCACAGAAAAGACAGCAAACACAAGGCTGTTCAGTAACCGGCCTCATGTTAGAACCGGGGCCTTCTTTCTCCAAGCACAGAGGTGTGGCAGACGGGAAAAGGCTGGAAGAATTGTTTGCGAAGGGTAGATTTACATGTGCTTGCTTGCTTGCTTTTTAAGCAAGCACCACACCTGTTGTGCTTTTAGAGTGATTGAAAATATCTCACTAATCCACATGCAGTATTTGTTTTTTTTTCCTTCCAAAGAAGAAAACAGTTTTTCGCTATCGCTTCACTCTGACACAGCTCAGCCCATGATAAAGCTTTATAGCTGGCAGGCCCTGTTTCTTCTTGTCTGTGGCTGTCTGCTGCCTGGTAACCATCTATCTTTCTTTGGTCTCTATTCTCCATTTTTTTTTTTTTGTAACATGAAAATCTTTGAGAAAATACACTTGGCACTCTATTTTTCAAGAGCCTTACAAATGCTCATTTCCCTTGACTCAAAAATCCCATCCTTCTAGAAACAAGCATAAGGAAAGAATTAAAATTAGCCTAAGAAGATCATCTTCAAGCTCAGTCCGCAAGAGATCAGGCTGAGTTTTATTCACAGTAGCAAAAACAGAGAAAGCAATTTCAGTGCAGCAATAGAGAGATGATAGGTAAATGACGGTATGTCCATTTGATGGAAATATTATGCAGCCTTTCACTTGATGGAGCAAATTGTAAGAACAAGGAGAACATGTTTTCAACAGACTATTAAATAAGGATACACACTTGCTTATATCGTATGATGATGGCTTAAAAAAAAACCAAAACCAAACTCACAAAATCTACACGCAGAAAAATAGATCTAAAAAAATATTTCAAAGTATTCAACTCATGATGTCTTTAGGTGGTTAAACTTTGATGCTTTCTACTTTTGCGTCTTTTCCAAGTCTACAGTGCTGCATGGGTGTAACTTCTCAAATGGAAAGATGATAAATCCTTTGCACAGCAAGGGTGTGGACTTAAAGAAAAGTCGGACTTGAACCAGAGCCCTGTCACTTACAAGGTCTGTGGGTTAGGCCTCTTAGTGTCAGTTTCACCAGATGAAAACTGAGGATGCACCACACTGAGTGGACAGGGTTGTTTGGGAGTTAAATTAATTTACTAAAATTAATAGCACATATTAGAGGCGTTATATCTATTAAAATGGTTGAATGAATTATTTCTTACTCAAGTGATGAGGGGGCAACTTCCATCCTCACCTTCCAGGTATGACCAAATATTTATTCATCCATCCGGCATACATTTATGAAGTATCTACCATGTGCAAGAAATTGCAGTAAGAGCATAGTTTCCATGTCTCTAGTATCAGACACAGATGTCGCAGCCTCATGTGACATGACAAGCTCAGGAGAGAGAACGGAAACTGGGGAGAAACTGAGTTATGCACTTGAAAGAATAATGGCATAAAATGAAAAAAAATCTGTAAATCAGATTTTTAAATTGTTTATTCCTTTTAATCCTCACAACAGCCCTTTGAAGTTGAAATGCTTTCCATTTCATTTGGAGAAGCAAAGCCTGAGAGATTGAGGGCCTTGTTTAAGATGCCACAGCTGGTGAAGGCAGAGCAGGGTGTCCATCTCAGGTTGGTGCGTCACTAAAACACACGCTAAATCACTTCCTACTCTGGCTCCGCAAGGCCCTCTTTCACCAGGTCCTTCCCCATCATGCAAGACCCCAGGGACATCTTTGGATCAGAATTTCCTTTGAGGTCATGTGGACCCATTTCTTGCTGGCCCCCATGGTGGGAGCTTCTGTGTTGGAAAGAGGATGTCTTTGTTACTAGGAGACAGTGAAGAGGTTATGGAGTTGGGGATTTGCTCGTGGGCCAGGAGGGCTGGAAAGAATGACTTGGGAAGAATGACAGCAAGGAGGGGCCTGGGGGAACAATGGCTATATCTGATGATGCACCCCTAGAGATTCTCACCCTGCTTCCTGGCGTCATTCCCTGGACCCCCCGAATGGCCTAATTTTATTCAGAAGGCATTTATTAGTGCTTTGGGGGCACCCAGCCTGGTCTTTGACTTGGGCTGGGGGGAAGGAAGTCTTCACGGATCACTTGAAGAGACCAGACACATAAATATGAAAGATTTTAGGCTAAAGCTCAGTGCCACTGAACCAGGATCAGAAAAAGGGAAACTTGGCAAGGCTCTCTTTTTCTATCAACTCTAAATCCCTTATAGGCAAACAACTGAAGATTCAGAGATGGAAACTAACTTTCCTGCAGTTACACAGCAATGTTAATCAGCTTTCAGTACAGGAGGAAGTGAAGGAGTACAGGAGGAAGGAGGATGGGCTTTTGGAAGTGGTGCGCTGTCTGTTCATCAGCAAATCATAACTAAAGAGTGTTGACACTCAATTATTCATTCAGCAAAACATTTGCTGGGTGCTTCATCGGGGAGCAGGTCCTCTGTTGGGCATCAGGGATATAGAAGACGGCTTCAAAGTGCCACCATGATAGTGGTGGGGAGGGGACAGAGATGCAAGGAGTTGGGAGAGTACAGAGTAATAAGGGCTCCCTTGGCAAAAGGTGGGAGCCCGGGGACTTGGGGAAGTCAATCTGGGGTTGTGAAACGATGGACGAGTTCCTAAGTGGACCCAGAGGAGAGGCATGACAGGGAATGGCATGGGCAAAAGCCCAGAATCTTCAGTGAGCAAGCATGTTTCTTTGGGGAACCAACAAGCCATTTTTTAAAAAATTGTATTTACAGCAAAGGAGATGCAGACGTAAAGAACAGACTTTTGGACTCAGTGGGAGCAGAAAAGGGTGAGATGATTTGAGAGAATAGCATTGAAACTTGTACATTATCATATGTAAAATAGATGACCTGTGCAACTTTGAAGTACAAAGCAGGGCAGGCAAAGATGGGGCTCTCTGTGACAATCTGGAAGGACAGGGTGGGCAGGGCAGTGTGGTGGGGAGCGGTGTTCAGGATGGAGGGAACACATGTATACCTAGGGCTGATTCATACTGATGTATGGCAAAAACCATCCAGTACTGTAATAATCCTCCCATTAAAATAAATAAATTAATTTAAAATCGCAGTTACCGTTTTTAAAATACATGGATTTATTTATTTGGCTGCGTTGGGTCTTAGCTGTGGCACATGGACTTCTGTAGCTGTGGCATGCCTGACAAGCTGTTTATTATTATGATGGTTAAAATACAAGGTTCTGCAGGGGTGGCGGTAAATGATGGGGCCAGCTCATGGCTGGACAGCCCTGGGCAAGGATTAGGAGATGCGGCGCCTGCTGTCAAGGAGGGGTTAGAATTCAGGAGTCTAGAAAACTTGAGAGTGTATGAAGAACTCTAACGCACAGCAGAGGCTGTCAAGAGCCATAGGCAAAGCTGATTCAGAGGGAAAAAAAAAACGCCTCACTTCCAGCTGTGGGCATCTGAGCTGGTTTCCTGGAGGAGGTGGCATGTAAGGTGAGCAGGAAAAGAAGCTTGTTAGATTTACACATGAAGAGCTGGAAGAGAGGGAAAAGTTCAGAGTCAGGGGCCTACCGTGAGTGGCCCTTTTGATAGAGCACGTCAGGCAGTGCGAACCAAGAGGACGGGAGGCCCTGAACTTTGGCTTCATGAAACCACACCGACAGCAGGGAGCCACGGAGGGTACCTGAGGGGCGGGGGCGGGCTCAGGGATGGCTGTGAAGTCTGACTTTTGGAATACCTCCCTTGTCTCAAATACGCAGGAACTCCCATTAGGGCAGGGAGAGGCAGAAACGCAGAGAAGTTTAAAAAGAAGGAAAAGTGAACCCTCAGCGGTGATGGTTAGCGAGGCAGAGGATGGCAAGGGGCTGGGGCAAGCCCAATTACGCCTTCAAAGCCACTTCCAGCCCTGGCTTTATCCAGAGGCTGTTTCTGAGAACCTGGTGACCTCCCCCAAAGCAAAGGGAGGATTAATTGGGTGTATTTGCAGCCTGGGGTGTTGGTGTAAGACCCTGGCTCTGATTCCTGGGGCCAATACGCAGAGAAGGCCAAGCAAAGACCCACTCAGACAACCCAGAGGTCCAGGGCAGAGTCAAGATCCTTTTATGGGCCGCTGTGGCTTCTGGGTGATTGGACTGGTGGGAGGGGAGGGTGACTAAGAGGAGGGAGGCCGCTAGACTATTCTAATTTTAGCATCAAAAGTCCCATGTCCCCTGAGACCCTCTCAGTTCTGGGTAAACCAGGATGGTTGACAACCCTAGGTGCAGCCGCTAGAAGCTTCAGAAACTTATGTGATTGCAAACTTGAACCGTTGCAGCCCAGCCCCAAGTCCTAAGTTAATGAATTTATTGGAAAGGTTATTAATGATTTTCTCTTACTACCTTTTCTCTGTCTATAAAATCTAGGGACTTCCCTGGCAGTCCAGTGGTTATTAAGACTTTGCCTTCCAGTGCAAAGGGTGTGGTGTGCAAAGGTCAGGAAGCTAAGATCCCACATGTCTGGAGACTGGAAAACCAAAATATAAAACAGAAGCAATATTGTAACAAAGTCAATAAAAACTTAAAAAATGGTCCACATTAAAAAATATTAAAAAAAAGAATCAATACTGATGTCATTTCTCTCCTTCCCCATGCTGATAACTTGTGTCCATTGCTTTTCTTTTTCTAGTTCCTTAATGTGGAAGCTGAGGTCATTGATTTGAGACTTTTCTTTTTCTAATGTGTGTGCTTAATTTTACAAATTTCCCTTTTTAGTACTGCTCTAGTGGCATCCACAAATGTTTGTATGAGAGGCTTTCATTTTTATTCGGTTCAGAATACTTTCTAATTTCCCTTTTGATTTCATCTTTCACTCATGGATTATTTAGAACTGTGCTACTTAGCTTCTAAACATTTGGGAATTTTCCAGGTATCTTTCTATTATTGATTTCTAATTTAATTCCACTATAATCAGAGAAGATACTTTATTTTACTTGAATCCTTTTAACTTTATTGAAATTTGCTTTATGGCCCAGAATATTGTCTATCTTGGCAAATGTTCTGTGTGTACTTGGAAAGAATAGATGTGTATAAGAGACAGGAGTAGGAGTTTATCAGTTTTATTTATCTTTTTCAAAAAAATCTTCTGGCTTCACTGTTTTCCTCTATTTTTTTCATTGATTTGTATTTGGGTCTTAATGATTTCCTTTAGTGTGCTTACTTTTGATTGAATTTGCTTTTCTTTTTCTAGTTCCTTAATGTGGAAGCTGAGGTCATTGATTTGAGACTTTTCTTTTTCTAATGTGTGTGCTTAATTTTACAAATTTCCCTTTTTAGTACTGCTCTAGTGGCATCCACAAATGTTTGTATGAGAGGCTTTCATTTTTATTCGGTTCAGAATACTTTCTAATTTCCCTTTTGATTTCATCTTCACTCATGGATTATTTAGAACTGTGCTACTTAGCTTCTAAACATTTGGGAATTTTCCAGGTATCTTTCTATTATTGATTTCTAATTTAATTCCACTATAATCAGAGAAGATACTTTATTTTACTTGAATCCTTTTAACTTTATTGAAATTTGCTTTATGGCCCAGAATATTGTCTATCTTGGCAAATGTTCTGTGTGTACTTGGAAAGAATGGATGTTTTGCAACTGTTTCAGGGAATGCTGTATAAATGTCCACGAGGTCAACTCGGTTGATAGTGTTGTTCAAATATTCTATATCCTTGCTGGTTTTCTGTCTACTTGTCCTATTAATTATTGAGAGAGGAGTCTGAAATCATCAATTATATTTGTAGAGTTATCTATTTCTTTTCTTGCAGCTCTATTAATTTTTGCTTTACGTACTTTTTGAAGCTTTGCTATTAGGTGCATAAATGTTTAAGGTTGTTATGCTTTCTTGATGAATTGACCCTTTTATCATTAGGAAATGACCTTCTTTATCTCTGGCAATATCATTGGCTCTGAAATCTACTTTGTTTGACATACCAGTTTTTGATTAATGCATGCACAGCATATATCTTTCCATCCTTAATTTAAAACAAAACAAAACAGGTTGCATGTTTATATTTAAGACACAGGTTTTTGCCTTTTTGGTAGCTAGGGTATAGTTGGGAATTGATTTTTTATTAAGTTTGACAATCTATCTTGAGATTAAATGTAGTGCTTAAACCATTTTCAGCACTTCCCTGGTGGCTCAGTGGTAGAGAACCCCCCTGCCAACGCAGGAGATGTGGCTTCAGTTCCTGGCTCAGAAAGATCCCCTGGGGAAGGAAATGGCAACCCACTCCAGTACGCTTGCCCAGAAATCCCATGGACAGAAGCCTGGGAGGCTACAGTCCATGGGGTCACAAACGCGTTGGACTTGACTCAGACACTAAACAACAGCAGGCCATTTTCATGATGCAATTATGGATGTTAGATTTGTCTGTCATCTTGCTACCTGTTGATACTGTCTATTCTTCCTTCCCCTTACTTCTGCCTTCTATTACACAATGAGTGGTTTTTTGTGTGATTTCATTCATACCCTTTGTTAGGTTATTAGCTATAAGCTTGTTTTGATATTTTTGTGCTTTCTGTAGGGTTATGAAAGTGTGCCTCTTTAACTTATCACTGCTCCCCTTCCGGTGATATTGTAATACTTCATGTATTGTATAAAAATCTTTCAATAGTCCTCTTTCATTTCCCGTCTCTTGGCTTTTATGCTATTGCTGGCATTCTTTTTGCTTACACTTATACTTACACTTATGCTATAAATGGAGAAGGCAATGGCACCCCACTCCAGCACTCTTGCCTGGAAAATCCCATGGAAGGAGGAGCCTGGTGGGCCGCAGTCCATGGGGTTGCTAAGAATCGGACACGACTGAGCGACTTCGCTTTCACTTTTCACTTTCATGCATTGGAGAAGGAAATGGCAACCCACTCTAGTGTTCTCGCCTGGAGAATCCCAGGGACGGGGGAGCCTGGTGGGCTGCCGTCTATGGGGTCGCACAGAGTCAGACACGACTGAAGCAACTTAGCAGCAGCAGCATGCTATAAACTTCACAGTACATTGTTATTATTTAAACAGTTACATTTTTAAAAAAAAGTTAAAAATGTGTTTATTTTTGGCTGTGCAGGTCCCCATTGCTGTCTGGGCCTTTCTCTGGCTGTGGAGCTCCGCCTTCTCGTCGGGCTGGCTTCCCTTGCGGCGGAGCACAGGCGCCATGGCTGGTGGGCTTCTGCAGTTGCAGCACATGGGGTCCTTAGCTGCAGCTCCTGGGTTCTAGAGCACAGGCTCAAAAGTTGGGGCACATGGGCTTAGTAGCTCCTTGGCACGGGGGATCTTCCTGGATCCGGGATCTAATCTGTGTCTCCTCCATTGGCAGGCAGATTCTTTATCACTGAGCCACCAGGGAAGCCCCTCAGTTATCTTTTAAATGTACTGAAATAAGAAAAATACATACTTACCAACATAGTTATCAGTTCTGCTCATTTCTGTTCATTCCTTTTATGCGAATCCATATTTTCATCTGGCATCATTTCTTTTTGCTTAAAGAACTTTAATGTCTCTTGGAATTCAGATCCGCTGGTGATGGACCCGCCGGATCTTCAGCTTTTATACATTTGAAAAAAGCCTTTGTTTGTGGTGAAGATATTTTCACCGGGTATATAATTCCAGATTGAGGTT
This sequence comes from Madoqua kirkii, assembly GCA_006408675.1. Taxonomy (NCBI): domain Eukaryota; kingdom Metazoa; phylum Chordata; class Mammalia; order Artiodactyla; family Bovidae; genus Madoqua; species Madoqua kirkii. The sequence goes on along the minus strand of SJYC01027311.1, from coordinate 8,732 downwards.
TTCTTCTTTCAGTACTTGAAAGATATTGCTTCACTGTCTTCTTACTTGCATTATTTTTAATGAGAAATCTACAGTCATCCTTTTCTTTGCTTCTCTGTATGAGAAATGAGTTATTTTCCTCAGGATGCTTTTAAGATTTTTCTCTCATCACTGATTTTAAACAATTTTGGACTAGTTTTCTTCAAGTTTCTTGAGACTGGGGTTTGTTAAGCTTTTAAGATCTGTGGATTTATAGTTTTTAAGAAGTCTGGAAAGGATTTGGCCATCATCTCCTCAAATATTTCTCTCTGCCCTTCCTCTTTCTTAAAAAATCCAAACAAACATAAGTTAGTTCACTTGACACTGTCCCATGGCTCACTGATATTTTTCATTTAAAAAATTCTTTGTTTTCTCTGTATTTCATTACTATTTCTTCAAGTTGACTAATCACTTCTCAAGTATTATTATAATATTTCTTGAAATAATCTTCTGTTAATTCCCTCCAGTGCATCTGATGTCTCAGACATTATAGTTTTTATCTCTAGGAGCTCAATGTGGGCCTTAAAAATATATATTCCAAGTTCATATGTTGAACATGTAGGGTTCAATGACCCTTGCTGGTTTTCTCTCACATGTGCTAGTTCTGAAAAAGTGAAAGTGAAAGTTGTTCAGCCATGTCCCACTTTTTGCAACCCCACAGACTATACAGTCCATGGAATTCTCCAGGCCAGAATACTGGAGTGGGTAGCCTTTCCCTCCTCCAGAGGATCTTCCCAACCCAGGGATCGAACCCGGGTCTCCTGCATTGCAGACGGATTCTTTACCAGCTGAGCCACCCGGGAAGCCCATGTGTTAGTTCTGGGTTGGTTTCAAAGGATTGATCCTTCTCCTTTTTATAGATTATATTTTCTTGCTTCTTTGTGTGACTAGTAATATTTGATTGGATGCCAGACATTGTGAATTTTACCATGTTGGACATCATGTATTATTATATCACTATACACTTTCTTAAGATTTGTTTTGAGACACATTTAAGTTAGTTGGAAATAGTCTGACCGTTGGGGGTTTCCTTCAGGATTTATTAGGAGGAAGGAGAGCAGTTTTTGGTCTGGGGGTAGTTATTCCCTACTACAGAGGCAAGGCCCTAATGGATACCTTGCCCCATGTCCCAGGAATTACGAGGGTTTCCAGAGTGGCTGTAGGAACTGACACTATCCCCAGTTCCATGTGGGTGCCAGGCACTGCTCCCTCCAACCCTGTTAGGCTATTCTTTCCCTGACCTTGGGTAGTTTCCTCACATGCATACCCCAGTCGGGAGCCTGAATTCTGAAGGGGGTCCCTCTGTAGACCTCCAGCCTTCTCTCTCTGGGCCGTCCTCTCCTCTCTGATCTTCTGTCCTGTGAGCTCTGGCTGCCTTGGTCCTCCTGGATCCTCAGCAAAGAGTTCCCAACTCAGGGCATTGCTGGGGGCTCTGCCTGGGTCTGTGTGCACTGTGATCTGGACACTCTCTAAGGATGCAAGCTGGGGCAGTTATAGTGCTCAATGTTCTTTTTCCCATCTCTCTGGGATCACTGTTCTTGGCTGTCTAATATTCAGAACACTTGAAAAGTATTCTTTGAGGGGAGGGTTGTTTTAGGTAAGAGGATAAGCCCACTCTGTTACTACATCTTGCTTGGCTGCAGGAATCAGAGCCTCTACCACCACCACCCGTTTAAGCCATCTCTACACCAGGCTTATTTTAATATTGGGGTTTAAATGCTTTGCCCAAGTAGAAAGCAAATTTGAAGCGGGTATGCCTGACCCAACTCTGTGTCATCAACCCTCCATGCAGAAAGCAGCTTCTTCACAATTGACACACTTGCCAAGTTCTTACCAAATCTGATTCTTTCAAGAGCCAAGTGAGATACATAGGTGTTATTAGCCCACTGGACAGGTAGGGACCCTCCAGTTGGCTCTAGTGATAAATAACCTGCCTGCCAATGCAGGAGATGGAGGAGACATGGGTTCAAGCCCTGGGTCGGGAACATCCCCTGGAGGAGGGCAGGGCAACCCACTCCAGTGTTCTTGCCTGGAGAATCCCATGGACACAGAAGCCTGGCAGGCTACAGTCCATAGAGTCACAAAGAGTTGAACACCACCAGGCACACAGGGTGTGTGTGTCAGGAGGACAGGTAGAGAGTCTGGGGCCCAAAGAGGTATAGCGACCAGCTCATAGCTACCTAGAGAGCAAATGGTAGAGTCAGGATCATAACCGGGGCCCCTGTCCTCCATTCTGGGGCTGTGCTTGCTGCTTCCTCTCTCCCTGCAAGGCAGGAGGCAGGGAGCTCAGCCTTCATTCCTGCTCTGTGATGACACATGCCTCTCCCCACTGGGCAGAGGATGAATAATACAGTCTGCTGCCAGAAGACACGCAGGAAAGCAGTGCCACGATGAATGCAGCCCCAGGCAGGCCCCTTGCGCTGCCCAGACGCCCCAGGCAGGCCCCTTGCGCTGCCCAGACGCGGAGCAAGGACAGTACCATCCTGTGTCTTCTGACTGCTGCCGTGGTGTGTGGACAAAATGGGGGTATGTTTCCTTGGAAAATTTCAACAGTGACTCATCCTCACTTCTGCTAGGACCAACTGAGAAATGAGTAAGCCTGGGGGAATGGCCGTAGTAATAGAGATGTTTGCTAGCCATCAGGAAATGGGTTGCTCTCACTAAGTGACTTCTTAAAAGCTTGTAAAATAAAGCAACATCAATCACATTCAAAGAGAAATTGGCATCAGAAGATGTGGAGCTCTGAAATGGATTCTTCTTAATCGAGGGTCTCTGTTCCTTTTGGTTACAAGGAATTCTGCCTACACAAGGGGTCAGAAGGCCTGGCTCCTTGGCCAGCCTGTGAGCTCAGAGCAGGGTTGGGGGAAAGGGTGCAGGCTTTGGAAGCTGAAAGGTCTGGGTTTGGCATCTTAGTAGTGAGATGCACTTTCGACTACTCTTTCCACTATTAAGCCTCAGTTTCCCCATCTATAAGATGGACACAGGGAAGCCCATTGCAAGGTGGCTGTGATGAGGCAACCTGGGTAAAGCAGCTGGCCTGCAGAGGTCACTCATGACCAGCATCACACCTGTGGTCCTGAGAGTCTAAGGACAAAGAAAGACGGTGTCCATGAGGGCTCTTGAGAGTCTTGGGCTGCAAGGAGATCCAATCAGTCCATCCTAAAGGAAGTCAGTCCTGAATGTTCATTGGAAGGACTGATGTTGAAGCTGAAACTCCAATACTTCGGCCACCTGATGCGAAGAGCTGACTCATTGGAAAAGATCCTGATGGTGGGAAAGATTGAGGGCAGGAGGAGAAGGGGATGACAGGATGAGATGGCTGGATGGCATCACCGACTCAATGGACATGAGTTTACATAAGCTCCGAGAGTTGGCGATGGACAGGGAGACCTGGCGTGCTGCAGTCCATGGGGTCGCAGAGAGCCGGACTCAACTGAGAGACTGAACTGAACGGATGAGGGCATCTCCACTGAGTGAACTGTGATGGAAGGCTGCCACTGATGTTAACGAGGGCTCACGACAGGAGAAGATGCTCATGGAAAGGGTGCTTAAGGACAAAGGGAGAGAATGCAACCCAAGTTCAGTGAATAACGTGGACTAGAGATGACTGTCAGGACTTGCCCCACTCAAAGCCTTACTGAGAGGGCCCAGTCACCATGGACCTGGGGCAAGTGGAGGTTATGAGGAGGTAAAACCATGCGCAAATGTGTAAGTTGGGTTAGGAAGGCTGCCAGTCGGGAGAGGACAGAGAGATGGAGAGCATCCTGTGTGGCCTCTGAAGGAGAGAGAGAGAAAGAGTGACAGGGAGTGGGGGAAGAGAGGGCAGAGGAGGAAGAGGATGGAGGAGGAGGAGGGGGACTGGGAGGCAGAGAAAGGGCGAGAGGATGAGACGAAGCGAGGGGCACGCGCCGATGGAGTAAGAGAGGGCAGCTCCTTGGTGCTGGCTTTCAGATGCCATGAACTCTGCTCTTGTCTCTCCATACGCCCTTCTGCAGCCTTCAAGGGCCATGGCCTATTCCAAGCATTATCCTCTGAAGGCGATCTGCTCCTTGTGACCCCGAACAAACAGCCAGGCCCAGAAAGGACAAATGGCAAGGAAAGATACCCATAACCATGCCTTCCTTTAAGTGGGGGTTCTATGGGTTCTTTTTCCCCATTTTTCTGTTTTCCCCCAAAGCTTCTTCACTGAGTGTATATGAAAACCTTGCTGGCCCGTAGGACCCCTGCCATCGTATTCTTTTTCAAGCCACTGTACCTGTGCTGAATTCATGTCTGCCTGGCCCCTTCCCTGCAGGCCTTCTAGTAATTTCCATTTCCTGAGCTTTCTTTTCCCTACACCTGGGACTTCTCACAACACCTGCTCAGAGGGAGGCCGTGTTTCCTGTCTAGGTTCCTCTCCGAGTTTCTGTTCTCCTGGATAGAATAAAAGCAGAGCACCCCAGGGTAACTGAAGGCCAAGTTTCTAAATGGTTTGAGTTCTTGGCTTTTTGGTGATAAGCTGGTCCTGATTCCAGGTTGTACTACTTGCTGGCTGCATGTCCTTGGCAGGTTTCTTAACTTCTCTGTGCTCCAGTGTGATTTTATGTAAAATGGTTTCCAATCTTTTGTACCTTATTAAATTTGAGAAGCACATTTGGGATCGAGGGTAGGATTCTGAAAGCATTTAGAAAGATTTTGGTCTCAAGAAGTACCAGTTCTGTTTCCTTGACTTTTATTTTTGGCCATGCCTTGAGGCAGGCGGGGATCTTAGTTCCCAGACCAGGGATCGAACCAGTGCCCCTGAAAGTGAAAGTGCAGTCTTAACTACTGGGCTGCCAGGGAGGTCTCCTCATACCTTGAAATCATTTCTGCAAAGTGATGTTTCCCATGCTGTCTTATCTGCTCTGAAAGGCAGGGAGGCGCTGCCTGTGTGCTTCCTCATTGAGGTTCTAAATGTAGCTAGGTTCAGCTGCCTTTTCTTCCATCTGCCATCACCAAGTACCAGTGTGTCCCCAGCATCCTTTCCCTTGGGGTCACAGAAGCACCTGCCCCAGCAGTGGGCCTGGGGCTTGACTTCAGAAGCATCCCGACCGCCCTGGGTAGAGCATCCCTGACCCTGGCTGAGTTTGCTCACTCTTGCTGCTGCTGGCTGACTCCCTCCTGGCCTTTTCTTGGAGGTTTGGGTGGCTGAGTTCGGCTCAGTTCAATACACATCGATGGAAGACTTATTATGTACTGAACACTGGGGAACACACACAAGAATGTCTCAGTCCCAGAGACAGGCACATGCCAAGGAAGAGAAAGAGCTGGAAGTATATATGTTACCTGTTGGCTGTAGGGTGGGGCAGGGAGGTGGTGTCAAGAGGAGGGATGAGAACTGAGAGTGGAGACAGCCCTGTGATATTTGGTTGAAGCAAGGGAGAGTAAAATACACTTTTAGGAGTTATGGAATCATTAACGTTAGCTATCAATCTAATCCAACTTAATCAGCACAATCCAATCTAATTCAATCTCATCCAACCCACTGGGCTAATTAAACCAGTCTAACGTGGATGGAGGATGGGCATGGTGCCAAGCACTACGCTCTTCAATCTTAGGGAACAGAGCACTCTGGCTCCAGACCTGGGTAGGGTGGGACACTATTTTTTTTTTTTTAAATATATAACTAGACAGAAATCTTTCCAAATTTGCTTTTCCTAGAAGGGGAAACTTCCAAGCTGTTGGTCTTTCCCTATGGCCTCTGCATGTGCCGGGAGCAGAGGCGGGGTCTGGTGGAGGCTGTCCTCTGGGGAAGGTGGCAGGGCCAGCACGGAGAGGAAGCGGTCCTTGGCTGGTGGGAACGGAAGCCACACTCCTGGTAGGCGAGCCTGTCTGATGCCGGGTCCAAACCAGAAAACAGAGCTATAAGCAGCTGCGTTACAAATGCCTTTAAACAGCTGGGCTTCCCTGGTGGTGGTGGTGTTTAGTCACTAAATCTAGGTGGTAAAGAATCCGCCCGTCTGTGCAGGAGACATGGATTTGGTCTCTGATCTGGGAAGATTCCACAGGCCACGGAGAAACTAAGCTGGTATGCCGCAGCTCCTGAGCTTGGGCTCTAGTGCCCAGGAGCCACAGCTACTGAGCCCATGGGCCCATGAGCTTGTGCTTCACAACGTGAGAAGCCACCACAATAGGAATCCTGAGCATCGCAACTCTGAGAGCAGCCCGAGGTCGCCACAACCGGGGGAAAGCGCACACGGCAATGGTGACCCAGCAGAGCCAAAGACAAATAATGTTACTTTGAAAAACCTGGCCAATTAACCCATGGATACACAAGCACATTCTTATTATAAATAGTCCAGGGATCCAGAAAAAGTGGAGAGTCTTGCACTCTCAATTTTATTCTGAGCAGCTGTCAGTATTTTTTAAATCCTCCGGAATTCTTCTGTGTGTTACCATGCATCCATGTGCATTTATAAATATATAGTTTAGTCTAGTGTGGGGGTATTTTTAATACAAATGAGACCACACTGTATGTGTCACTCTATCTTTTTTTTCCCCCACTTATCAATATGTCTCGGAAAATTTCCCCAAGGGACCTCCATTTTAACCATTGCAGGGAACTGGGGGGAAATACATAAACATTTGCCCGCCTTAATTTTATCATCCTTTCACTGATGAACATTTAGGCTGTTTCTAAATTTTTGTTCTCACAAACAGTGCTGCAGAAACGATCTTAATCCTTGCTACTTGGGATACATGTGGACACACTTCTTTAGGGCAGATTCCAAGAAGGAAAACTGCTACATTGAAGAGGCGGTGTGCTTTTTTATTTGAATGGATGCTGTCAAGTCCCACTCATCTCCCAAGCCCAAAGTTTATCCTCCCCTCGACAGCTGACTGTCTGCATTCCTCACCATGCGTGCATGCTTAGTTGCTTCAGTTGTGTCCAACTCCTTGTGACCCCATGGACTGTACCCCACCAGGTTCCTCTGTCCATGGGGATTCTCCAGACAAGGATACTGGAGTGGGTTGCATTGACCTCCTCCAGAGGATCTCTCAGATCCAGGGATAAAACTTGCGTGTCTTATGTCTCCTGAATTGGCAGCCGGGTTCTTTACCCACTATCACCACCTGGGAAGCCTGCACTCTTCATAGACGTGGTGTCTTTTCTGGGGTCCTGTTCCCCTTCTGCTTCTTCCTTTCACAGTCTTCTTGGCTCTCCTAGAGACCTTGGTCATATACTATCTTCCTGTCCTTGTCACCGAATTGTGTCAAAGGACAGGAAGTGCTATCTGAAAACAAAAAACAGGACCTCCTGCTGGCCCAGTGGTTAAGACTCAGCGCTTTCATTGCAGGGGACATGGGTTTGATCCTTGGTCAAGGAACTAAGATCCTACATGCTGCATGGTGTGACCGTAAAACCAAACCAAACCAAAAAAAAAAAAAAACAAAAAAAACCCAGAAAGCAAGTAAACCAAGGAGTGATGAGTCTCATTTAGGACTGATTTTGTTGTTGTTGTTGTTGTTGTTGTTGTTCCATGATAGGATGTGCTGCAAGATTTGAAGCAATTCATTAACCAATATTGATTTACTCTGCAATTGATTAATTAATTAATTGATTGACAGCATTACGGTCTGTGCTATATGCTCAGAGTTGTTGCCTTCAGACAGCTCCTTGATGGAGCAAGACATGCAGATAACTTGGATTATTTAGATAACTAATATTTGTATTAATAGCCAGTTGGCTGTTGTTAGGGCCGTCCCCAGTGGCGGTAACAAATCCGTCTGTAATGCAGGAGATGCAGGAGATATAGGTTCGATCCCTGGGTCAGGAAGATCCTAGGGAGGAGGAAATGGCAACCCATTCTGGTATTTTTGCCTGAAAAATTCCATGGATGGAGGAGCCTGGTGGGCTACTGTCTATGGCGTCACAAAGAGTAGGACACGACTGAGCGTGCACACAGGCACGTGGCCTTTGTTAAAATTTTTAAATGCAAAAAGGGGAGAGATCTCAGTCGGTGAGAAACCAGAGATGCTTTACTGCAAGAGCTAACAGATTAACACCAAGATGTACTTGCTCACAGGAAATGATTACAGGGACCATTCAGTTCATTTGTCACAACATAAACAATAGGGACTGGAGGGCAACAGTTGTTTTTAAGCAGGAAGGAGGAGGAGAGAAATAGGAAAGAGATGTCTTTTCCAGATTCCCTTGCCCTTGCCCTTGCAAAGACAGTCTGACCGTCAGCGGGACTATTCACATTCATGCATTCATTCTGGTTGATATTTCTAGAAAAAATCATCTGTGACTATCTAGCCTTCCCCATTGGCAAGAAAAAGCTTTCAGCCTGCATAAGGAGGTGTCCTCTACAGAATTCCACCCCCCTTAATAAAAAACCAACAACCATCAGAAACCAAGGCCACTGTGTTCAGAGTTCAGTTGCTGCTCATGAATCAAAAGAGAATGTGGTCCTGGGTAGCAGGACCCAATCAAAGAATGTTCTGATGGATTAACTTGTCTCTTGAGTAAGATGAAGTAGGTGAGTCAACAGACAGTAGATCTCCTTTCCTCTGCTGGGTCTGAGGAGGAAATAAACCATGAAGTGATAAGCAATTGGCATCTGATGTCAGAATCAGTGAAGAGAGGATCCAGAAGCTAGTTCTGCCCGGAAGGATGCTGATGAGAGTGGGTACCACTAAGTTCTGGACTTTGGACCCGGACTGAAGTTGCCATGTATGTACCATTTTTGGTT